>JAVXUO010000288.1:0-98293 GCA_033065855.1 Escallonia rubra | reverse complement strand
GCTTGAAATATACATATACACACAGCATATTCATTTTACATGGGGGCCTCGAGTTTTTAATAAACAGTAGATATCTAGTGGTTCGAACCATGACCTAAAAGTATCAGCTTCTTCCGGGGTGGGGGGGGGGGGGAGGGGGTACGTTCTCCTTGTTAATGTAAGAGCTTCCATTACAAAAAGTATACAGCATATCACGTGATCATCGACGACGATGATGAGCAGCAACGTTGCTGCTCATCATCGTCGTCGATGATCACGTGATATGGACTTGCTTTCATTTGTGATTACCTTTGACATGATGAATTGCTTGCCAAAGAGCTTATTCCCTTTATAATATGTTCTTTATTCAGGTGGCATTATCATTGATCCATCCTGCTTAGTTTAGAAAATGTTCTTTATTCCTGTTGAATTATCTTTGAGCCATCCTGGTTGTTTTACTGTTAGTAAATCTAACAGTGTGTGTATGTGGAGCGGTGTGATGCTGTGTTTATGCTTAGTTCTCACACACGTGGAGAGAGTTCAATTTGCTAATATCTTATGGTCCAAGTATACAAACACACAGAGAGTTCAGTTTGCTGAAATCACACACACATGCACCCACACGCACACAGTTCATTCTGCTGAAATCTCAGACACACATTGTTCAATTTGCTGAAACCTCTCTTTCACACACATATATCGCTTAATTTTCTGAAAATTTCATGCAAAACAATGCTGAAATCACACACATACTCTGCTATTGGCTGAATCTGCACTTACACAGCTCAATTTGCTGAAATCACACACTCAAACACACACATACACAGCTTAATTTGCTGAAATCGGCTGAAGCTTGGGGTAGATTGATGGTTTGAGCTATCTTTCTGTCTCTCGATATGTATGTATGATTGGTTGGTGGCTGTGTTGATCGATCTCCACATATCTTGAGTGACATTGATACCATATGAAGTTTTTGAGTTTTTTAATAGGCCCTTGAAATGATCTGCTGTAGAGTCATGTGGCTATCTTCTGGCGAGAAATTTTCTATCCTATGTGGTAGTTAATTTTCTTTTTGCCTTTCTCTAAGAAATGTTAGTTTGTAAGAAGCATGCCTCGCAAAATATCAAACTTTTTTCCTTCATCGATAGAGATTGTGCATCTTTAGATTGGAGTTTGAAAAAGTTTGATGTTTTC
Source organism: Escallonia rubra (assembly GCA_033065855.1). Taxonomy (NCBI): domain Eukaryota; kingdom Viridiplantae; phylum Streptophyta; class Magnoliopsida; order Escalloniales; family Escalloniaceae; genus Escallonia; species Escallonia rubra. The sequence goes on along the minus strand of JAVXUO010000288.1, from coordinate 97,120 downwards.
TCAAAATTTTATTTATTTATGATGTTTCATCTAATGGGATGCTTGTGTTTTATTTACGCTTATAATTTGCGGACGCTTTTGGTTTTCTTCTCTTCACCTTTCCTCCTTTTGCTGAGAACATTTAATTCAGGGTGCATGCTTGTTATGATGCTTGCATAAGGCTTAGGTTCTTTTGTTGCAGGGCTTGGCTTGATAGGGGAAAACACATTAGTGTGTTTGGAATTCGTTGAAAGTGGGGCTTCAAAACATTTAAGCGCAATTGAAGGTACTTTTAATTCACTTACTATTTTTTGCATGTACATGAATATCAATTAGAAAATGGATTTTTATGTTTGATGCCTCTTTCAGTTTGAAACCTGATTTTTGATATTTGATGCCAATTGATTATAGGCTTAGGTTCTTTTGTTTGATGCCACTTTCAGTTAGAAACCTGATTTTATGTGCATACTGTAATGTTCTTGCTTAGCATGTCAAATATAAGTTTACACATAAACGTTCCTTAAGTTAATAGAAATGAAAACACTCAAGTTTCTCAAAGTGAATGACCATAAAAACACTTACCAAGAGAACAAGTCTGACCAAGAGACCAAGAAACCAAGAAATGCACAAGTTGATATGCTGAGTTTAGCTAGTATGGTAGGACTTATATAGTTGGCGCTCATCAACTTTACAAGCATGCCACCTTCCATCATGGACCTCTGAATTTCACTCAAAACATTTGATTTCAAAAGGACCATTTCAATTCGAATCCTGCAGAACAGTTCCAAATTAAGAAAAGAAAACCACGACTTAAATTGGCGATAATGATTCAGAGGTCCTGCATCAAACCAAAGATAACAATAAAACAAAAAACTACAAAATGAACACTTTAACAGGGCTAAGTACAAACTTCAGTTCTGCTATGTGTTTTCATCTAATCATACATTCATCTTGAGCATGAACTAAATGTTAATCGTTCATGGGTCAGTATTATAAGGTAAACTCTAGTAAGTTCACAAGGAAAACATAAAAATACTATGCAGACACCTATAGGTTGCTCCACTTCCCCCAAGTGTAATAGGAATAAGATTTCAACATAGGAGACTTCGAATTCTAAGCTGCTTACAGAAAATAAGACACTTTATACAAGACTTAAATAACAGTCTTACCCCAGATTAAGATTTAAGCGCAGTAACTGTCAAAACACCATTGGCTATAAAAGAGTTTCAATATCATAAAACTAACATGAATAAGACTTGAAACACTAGGTTTCATAATACAGACTTGCCTAAATGATTCAGATGACATGACAAAGTTGGCAAGTAGCAGCATATCATCAGGATGAAGGGATCACTACAAGAAACTGTGGCTATAGCAGCGGTAAAAAACTGCTGGTATGATGAGCTAGGGCTTAAATTTGTATAGTTGGTGATTAAGAAGCTATAGTTAAGGTAAGGGTTTTAAAGGGATATACTTTTGGGGCTGTTTAAGTTGTGAACGGTACCCGAGAGCAATGATTTTGGTGTATCACAGTGGCTCCCTAATCAAATCATTTAATCTGAAATGCTGTAATAATATGGTATCCATAAGTGGCTGCTTATGGGAGCAAAGTCTAGTTACCTTGTGTGGTAGGTGAGTTTGGTATATCTATTACCTTGTACAAGTAACTTATGTTTTCCTTTATTCACATAGATAATGATTACGCTGCAACTAATTTATTACTTACATGAAGGGACCTAATATGGACAAGGAATGGCTTAACTTGCCAAGGGCCTCACAAGCTTATCATCAAGGTGTTAATAGATTTCTTGATTTCGCATTCCGTAACGTGGGTACTTCTTCAGGAGAGATTTTGTGTCCTTGTACAAGGTGTGTCAATGGTTTATTCCAGAAACGGGAGACAGTCGAAGAACATTTAGTTATGAGAGGATTTGCAAATCACTATAGAATATGGACAGATCATGGTGAGGTTAATCACGGCGAGGTTCAAGGTGAAGGCAACACGCTTTTGAATGATGTTGAGAACAGGGATCCTGTACACGAAGTTGAAGTCGATAGAATGCCTGAACTAGTTAATGACGTTCTTAGAAATCGACTTCAAGATGATCCTTGCACCAAGGCTGCAAAATTTGATAAGTACATGAATGAAGCGAACCAAGAATTGTATCCAGGATGCAAGTCAGAAACTAAGTTGTCTTTCATTGTTTGGCTTTTTAATTTGAAGTGTACTAGTAAGTGGAGTGACAAGTCATTTGACACGTTGATAGACAAATTAAGAGTGATAATTCCTGCCGGAGAGCAACTGCCAGCCAACTATTATGAAACAAGAAAATTGATCGGAGACTTGGGGTTTAGTTATGAAAAGATTGATGTGTGCCCAAACGATTGCATGTTATATTGGAAGGAGAACAACAAGAAGAGATCTTGTTCAGTTTGTAAGGAACCAAGGTGGAAGACGGTACAAGGCAAGCCAGATGACATGAGTGTAGTTCAAACCTCTAAGTCAAAACGTCATAAAGTTGCCGTTAAACAGTTGCGGCACTTTTCATTAACTCAAGCTTTACAAAGGATGTACATGTCACCCGAAACAGCAATTGATATGGTATGGCATGATAGAAACCGACGAAAAGACGGGGTAAATCGCCATCCTGCCGACTCTTTGGCTTGGAAACACTTCGATGAAATGCACCCATCATTCGCTTCTGACCCTCGCAACATTAGGCTTGGTTTGTCAACTGACGGTATGGATCCTTTCACCCATGGCTCGAATCATAGTATATGGCCGGTGACTATGGTTGTTTACAACTTACCCCCGTCAATGTGTATGAAGCAGTGTAATATGGTTATGCCATTGTTGATACCTGGACCGACTTCCCCGGGGAATGATATTGATGTTTATTTAAGACCATTGATTGAGGAGCTTCAGGCCTTGTTTGCTGGGGTTGAAACATATGATGCTGCTACCAAGACTACATTCACAATGCGTGCAGCAGTGTTATGGACCATTAGTGACTTTCCAGCATTGGCCATGATTTCTGGATGGAGCACCAAAGGTAAGTTAGCGTGTCCAGCTTGTCTGGGAAGTACGTGCTCGGAACGAATACGTGGTAAGCAATGTTACAATGCACATCGTTCTTTTCTAGAGTTGGATCATAAATTTAGACGCGATAAACGAAGTTTCAATGGAGAATGTGAGTTCAGGGAAGCTCCTGTCGTACCTTCTGGTTTTGATGTAGCTGAAATGATAAAAGACATTGATGTCACTTTTGGGAAGAAAACTAAACACACCGTCCCCAAAGCTGCCACGCATAATTGGAGGAAAAAAAGTATTTTCTTTGAATTGTCATATTGGAAGACCCTTCTCCATCGCCATAATTTAGACGTAATGCATATTGAGAAAAACATTTGTGATAGCCTCATGGGAACATTATTAGGTCTGAAGGGGAAGACAAAGGATAATCTTAAATCTCGACTTGACTTGCAAGATAGGAATATTAGGGCAGAATTACATCCTAGACCAATTGGCACGTCGGGGGATCGATACGAATTGCCTGCTGCATGCTTTACCATGTCAAAGGATGAGAAAACCAAAGTTCTTGAAGTGTTGAAGAATGTAAAGGTTCCGGATGGTTATTCGGCAAATATATCTAGATGCGTCAATGTCAAAGAGCGTAAGATCTCGGGGTTGAAAAGCCATGATTGTCACATATTGATGCAACAACTACTTCCACTAGCAATTAGAGGGTCACTTACGCCGCATGTATGCTCTGCTATTATTGATCTGTGCCATTACTTTAGAGATCTGTGCTCGACAAATTACCGAGTAGAAGACTTTGAGCGGTTGAACAAGAAGATTGCAGAAATTATGTGTCGTCTTGAGATGATATTTCCTCCATCCTTTTTTGATATAATGGTGCATTTACCGATTCACTTAGCTGAAGAAGCTAGGCTTGCTGGTCCAGTGAAATATCGTCAGATGTTCCCTTTTGAAAGGTGAGGATTTTAGGTTATATATGATTATTTTACTAGTGTTTCTTTTATACAGTTGCAGATATTTGTGGGGTAATATGTTTTGCTGCGATATATATAGGTATATGTACAAGATTAAAGGGTACATTAGATGTAGAAGTCGTCCTGAAGGGTCAATCGCAGAAGGTTATATTGCAGAACAGTGCCTTATATTTTGCTCAAGATACTTAAGAGATGTTGATGATTCTTGGAACCGAGTCGGAAGAAACAACGATGGATACATTGTACAAAGGGCAGGCTTATCTGTATTTGAACAAAGAGGTCGCTTTCTAGGGACTCCTTTGCATATTCCAATTGATTGTAAGGATAAAGAGATGGCTCATCAGTATGTGTTATCCAACTGTGATGAGGTTGAGAAGTACATCAAGTAAGAATGGGGTCATACGTGTTGTTTAATTATGTCTCATAACGATCTACAATCTATATCATTGCCCTTTGTTGATGGGTGCATGTTGCAGGATTTGGAGAGACACCAGTGAACTAAGGATGAGAAAGCGTAAAAGAATGATGCAGTGGGATGTTGATACAGCACAAAAGAAAGAGTTTCCGTTGTGGTTTAGTGATTACGTGAGGATTTAGCATATCTAATTCATATCACACACAGATATATATACCCATATGCAAACATATATGTATCATAATGTGATTAGACTATCTTAATATCTTTGTAATCGCAGATTAAATCCACAGCAGATGGGGCCTCCAAAGAACTTAAAGCCCTGGCACGGGGTCCAAATGATATATGCAAGACAGGGAAGGGCTACTTAGTTAATGGGTACCGATTTCATACGGAAAGCCTTGAGATGCAACGTAAAACTCAAAACAGCGGCATTGTTGTGACTGCAATGACCCGTGGATATTCCTCGTCCAAAGACACGAACCCAGTGGATCAACTTTTGGAATACTTTGGTATTCTTGAAAGCATATTAGAGTTAGATTACTATGGGGTTGGCAAGGTGGTGTTGTTTAAGTGCAAATGGTACGATGTTAAATCACGCGATAGAGGGATTAAGATTGATCGCTACGGGTACACGCTTGTGAACAGGACAAGGTTTGGCTTTCAGACAGATCCATTTGTATTTCCCTCTCAGGTAGAACAAGTGTTTTACGTTGATGATGAAAGGGATAATGGTTGGCGTGTTGTAGTACGAACAAAGCCCCGAGACTTGTGTGAGAATGTTGAAGCAGAGCCTGAAATTGATAATGATTTGCCCTTTATGAACTCAAGTCCATTGCCACAACCTGTAGAGCTAGATATAGACAACATTACTTGGCTAAGGAATGACGTAGAAGGAGAGTTAGTTGTTCCAAGGGATGTGCCAAACAGACAGAGGAGAGGGCAGTCCGGTCACCCAAGTAGCAGGAGAATAATTGGTGCTTTTCTTAATGACAAGGAAGAAGAAAATATCAATTCTGAGGAAGATGTTGAAGAGGATGGTAATTTTGATGATGAAGATGAAGATGAAGATCTAGATGAGGATTTTGATGATGAAGATGAAGATGTTGATGACGATGAAGATCAAGAAGAAGATGAAGATGTTGATGACGATGAAGATCAAGAAGAAGATGAAGATGAAGATGAATAGGAGGATTATATCTGTACATATAAGTGATCGAGTGTTTCATAAATGCATGTGTTTTTTATTAAGACTCGTGATCTTTATGTTTTTGCATGCTTATTTGAATCAATGTCATGATTGTTGAAAAAAGGCGTTCGGTTTTGTAACAATTAAGCATACTGCCAAAGGGTTTCTTTTCTTTTATGCTCATGTAAATTTTGCCAAATGAGTTAATTTTATTTGATGTCTCATGTTAATATATGAGACGCGCATGCATTGTATATGCGTAATGCGACCTTTTCAGTTGGTGCTTGAGTTAATGCTTGCCCTACATGCAGAGACTCTTTTCACATGGCTGGACGGCGACGACGACAGTTAAATGCCGAGGCTGATACACCACGGGCTGAAGACCAAGATTCACTCACTGATGGTTCATCGACGCAGGCCTATGATTCACAAGTCGAGGGTTCAGCGACACAGGAAGATGGTTCAACCACAGGTTTTAATGATTACTTCTTATATATGTAATGATTCATGAATGCTCTAGGTTTTATTACTCCTGATTCACCATCAATATTTCAGGAACTCTGGCATATACGTTAGGGCTTTTTTCAATCAACACGAGTTGTTAAGTCCATTACAGATATATACTTGTCAATTTTAGTTTATTGACGCTGTTAGACTGTAGACAAGTAGGTCGATAATGATCTATACTTGCAGAAAAGAATCTACCCAAAATAGTATAAACATCCAAGTTTTGCACATTTGAGAGAACCTCATTACATGGAAATAGAACATGTAGTGTCGGAAAGTAGACTTCAATTAGAATAATAAAGAGCGACAAGGGTTCATTTAGCATTTCTTTACAAAGCTGTTAAACTGGAGAGATTCAGAAAATCTGAATCGAATAATACATCATATCAGAGTAAGTAAAAATACTCCGTCTTAGAAGTCGCCGGTAGCAAATTGTGTAGTTGTCTCCTTTGTCTTATGTTTTCTTTCATCTCACATATACAAGTGCACAAGGCTTCACACATCACACACACGATAATACACACAGTAACACAGCGATTCAGACACCCATACACATGACTGCCCAGCAGCCTACACACGTGCATCACGCACACATAACAGCTGATTACAGCAGTACACACACGCATCACACACACATAACGGCACACACAGCAGTACACCCGCATCACACACACATAACGGCACACACAACAGTACACACGAATCACACACGCATAGTTACAAACACACACAGCAGTACACACACTTTCACATATGGCTGCCGAGCAGCCTACGCACACACGCATCACACACAGCAGTACACACACTTTCACATATGGCTGCCGAGCAGCCTACGCACACACGCATCACACACAGCAGTACACACACGCATCACACACAGCAGTACACACACTTTCACATATGGCTGCCGAGCAGCCTACGCACACACGCATCACACACAGCAGTACACACACGCATCACACACAGCAGTACACACACTTTCACATATGGCTGCCGAGCAGCCTACGCACACACGCATCACACACAGCAGTACACACACGCATCACACACACATAACGGCACACACAGCAGTACACACACTTTCGCATATGGCGGCCGAGCAGCCTACGCACACATAACAGCACACACACGCATCACACACACATAACGGCACACACAGCAGTACACACACTTTTGCATATGGCGGCCGAGCAGCCTACGCACACAAGCATCACACACAGCAGTACACACACGCATCACACACACATAACGGCACACACAGCAGTACACACACTTTCGCATATGGCGGCCGAGCAGCCTACGCACACACGCATCACACACACATAACGGCATACACAGCAGTACACACACGTAGAAGAAATGGCTGCCGAGCAGCCTACGCACACGCACCACACATTCGCGCACAACAATACACTCAGCACCACGCGTGCCCGCGCACACACTGGATAAACACACACTACCCATCTATAATCTGCCACTTTCAACATACTCCTCTTAATAGTCCATGCACCACTCAATCACAGACACCTCCACTAATCAATAAATTCAATTTTATATAAAGAATGAGAGACTGAATGGCATGGACATGAGATCATATCCGGTGTCTGTGCGCTCTCTCAAACCAGCGAAGGCACATTGACACTTAAGGTCACTTTACACTTCACTCCCGCATGGTCCTTATTCACTTCTTTAACATTTTGCACAGCTGAGCTTTCGGTGCTTAAGTGTGCTGATATAATCTGGTTACTTGTGTCTTTATATTCACTTATACTTCAATTCCCAGATTTGTAAGTGCATCTGAAAGGGTTACTGGGTTTTTGGGTTTGGTTCTTGAAGTTGAGTTCTGGCTGAATTCAATGTACTCTTGCAACTTGTGCTTCTGGATTCATTATCTGGTTGTTTATATGATATGCAGTGCTTAGAATTAAGGGTCTTTTAGTTAGGAATAGCTGGGGCATATATAACTAGAAAGAGACCAATTTGTGGTAGAAAAATGAGCCTAATGGCGTGGGTTTTACCGCTGGGTTGATGTTAAATTGTTTGCATCAAGCGAGAGATATTAATTACATATCATTTCAGTTCGATACCAAGTTTCCTGCTCATTCGAGGTTCAGTTGGACCACAATGGATGAAATCTCAAATGTTTTCTTTTTAGGGTAAGTGCAGATTACTTTCTAACCATTTGTTGCATGAAATCTCAAATAAATTAGCCATTCAGTGTAAGTTTGCTTTGTGTTTAAGTAAATTACATTGTTTCAGCGCGAAAGAAGGCTAGAGGACCCACTATGTGCGCAAATGTGTGGGCAAGAGAAACTCAAAAGTATGTGGGGTACAACAATGTAGGCCAGATGTATATTGGTGCTGTGAAAGAGATGACTGCATGGCTTGGAACCTTAGCGCGAAAGCACAATATCTTTCCGATCCACAAACATTTCTTCTCTGATTTCACTAAAGATGATCTGGAGGTTGCTTGGGCTGAAATAATGGTATATTTAATCTTTGAAACACATAACTCTTCCCTATATGCTGCTTTTGTAATTGATTGTCCATCCAGTTTACCCTTTAAATGGTAATCACATGCACTAACTAATGCATCAACTATGTTGAATAATCATGATGTAAAATCCATATTGGTTTTGCTCCATTTGACTCTTACATTATGCTTGCAGAAACGATACACAACAGACAACCCAATGGCAAAAAAACATATATTTGAGAGGCTTGACAACATGTGGAGAGGTTGGAAGTATGATTTGAAGCTGAAGTATTTTGTAGAGAATGATCGAGCCAAATCCTTGAGCAATATGAAAGACTTAAGGGTGGACAAAATCCAGTGGGAGACATTAGTTAACTATTGGTTAACTAGTGAAGCAAAGGTAAATGACTAGTTGTAATAATACACTTCAGTGATTTTGATGCCTCATCTACTAACGAAAATACAAAAAACAGAAAGAGTCAGTCCAAAACTCAAAAAACCGGAAGGGAAACTTGATTGGGCATACACTTGGCTCAAAGTCTTTCCCTAGGAAGCACCACGAACTGGTGAGAACATTTAAAATGCATAAAATATATGCCATGTATATTCTGTGAATGACATGTGCTTCTTTCTATTGTTTTATACTTGACAGTACTTGGATGATGGAAAAAATCGTTCTCGAACTGAGATGTACGTAGTGTCGCGCACTTGCAAGGATGGGACTGTGCTAGAATCTGCAAAAGAGAAGTTGGTAAGTCCTAGTTATGTAAATGAAAGTGTGCAAGTTTCCTTGACTGCATTCACTTCTCAAGTCTGCTTGCAATCTGAACTTCTTCATCTATGTGGCTTTCAACCATAGTTTTTGCTACACTACTTTGCGAAATCACTACATGAATGCATGAAGATTTGAACTCATTAAACGTGAGTTGATGTTATGAAGTGGCTTGAGCCAAAGCCTTGTAACATAGACACATACAAACCAGAAATTACACAAACCTATTCTATGTTTGGCACCGTCTCTACTTGTAATATGTAAGGTTTAATTAAACGTTGACATGGTCTGACCATACAATCTACTTATTGTGCTGAATTGGTTGGTGTCTTAAGCCAATTGATTAGCTAGAGGATTATGCCGAGGAGTCGCTTCTTTTTAGGAAAAGATTTATGGTGTTGTATGTTTATTGGAACAAAGCTGGCAACGTGACATCTATATATCGTTGGCGCAATTAGGCCTTTAGTTACTTGCCAAAACGTGAATTTTCTCTTGTAGGATGAGATCAAGAAGAAACAAGATGCCGCTGCAATATCCGAGGATGAAAGCAATATACTTGCTACCGGCCGCGATGATATACTTTCACAAACTTGTGGAAAAGACACCCATGGCAGAGTTCGTTGCATGAGTTTGGGAGCCAACATTACAAACATCTTTGGCACAAACAAAAGGATTAGTGCCGAGCCTGCTCCAAGCATTATGGAAGAGATGAAGATGCTGAGAGAGAGAGTCGATGAGGTTGATGCTATGAAGTCTCAAGTAGAAGAACTTCACAACATGAAGTCGCAGCTAGAAGAATTTAATACCATGAAGTCTCAACTTGCAGAATTCAATAGAATGAAGTCTAATATGGAACAATTCAAGTCTAAGATGGATGAGTTTGAGGCCAACTTCATGCAAACCCAGAGCCAAAATTTGAGGCCTTTCAATTGTCAGGCAAGATTCATCATTCATTGTTTTGAAGTTTTTCTTTGTTTGATCATCTTCTAACTTTAAGACCAATGCTCTACTAGGTTTAAATAGCAGATCCTGCCATATAGCTAACTTTAACATAATGTGTATGCTCTTACTAGCTTTGCCCTTGGTAACTATATTTTTGTCTTTCAAGGCCGGCTCTCATTATTTTATGACTTCCTAGAGATATATCCAACGCTTAGGAGAGATTTACATCATGTTTCTTTGTAATCTTCTCCTCTACGTTGAAACCAATGCTATCCATGAGGAAAACTAGATATGACAACCAAGTTTCAGAAATAACTTGCATACTTGGTACTTTGCCAGCTCTGGAGAAAAAAGAGATAAAAGTGGTTGTGCCTTATAGCATTATGATAACGCACATGACGTGCTTGCGAATTAGGGATACTTACAATATAACTACTTGGTTGTGCCTGCGAATTAGGGATACTTACAATATAACTGCGAATTAGGGATACTCTCTCCCTCTCTCTCCCTCCTTCCCACTTTTGTATCTATGCAATGGCTAACAAGCCAAAACACAACAACAAACACAACCTGGTCCTAAGGGACTTTGCGGGGTGTGATGGTTGCGCAAGATGTGTTTGGGTTATGGCTTTAAAAAAAGAAGGGACTTTGCGGTGAGGACTCTATGGGTGCATTTTAAGGAGGTCACAGCCGTGGTGGCTGTGGCTGTGGGGTCGAATGGTTGTGGGCATATACGTGAGTGCATGGATTTTATGAATGTGAGAAGGCGAACGGGGAGGACTGCCGCAAGGCAGCATGTTGGGTGTATTACATGGGTTCTGTTGTGTCTTCAGTGCTCATGTGTGTGTATAAATTGTGGGTGCGGGTTTGTGTGCAGTGTGTATGCTTGGTGGGTTTTCGTGAAAGAAGAAGAGAGGCTGCCGTGAACGTGTGTGACTGTGTGCGAGAGGCTGCATTATAGAGAGAGAGAGAGTAAGGGTGCAGTTAATTGGTCGCTGTGTGTGCTTAAATGGGTGTAGTGTGGAGTTGTCTAGAGAGAATGGAGCAACTGGGCATGAGAGTGCATGAGTTTGTGAGTTGTTGTTGTTGTGTGTGTGTGATTTAGTGTTAAATAGAGACGTAGCAGAGTGTGTAAAGAGGGGTTGGAGTAGAATTCAAATGGTGAAGTGAGTGTGAGTAAACAGAATGTGCAGGTGTATTTGTGTGTGTCTGCAGCAGTGTGCTGCTTGTGTGTGTCTGCAGCAGTGTGCTGCTTGTGTGTGTATTTGCAAAGAAGAGTGAGGCAGCTGTGTAAACCCGTGTATGAGTGAGTGAGCTGGGTGTTTTTACGTGGGTATTGCATGCTATATAACTGTGAGTGTTTGCAGCTGTGTATGGCAAGTGTGCGTGTGTTTGTAAGAGTGAAATAGGTGGGTGAGATTTGCACTGTGGTGTGTGGGATTCCTGTGTGATACTAAAGGATGGAGTGTTAGGTGGTCGTGTGCTCAGCGCTGTGTGTGTGTGTTAAAGAAATAAAAGAAGAGGGAGGACTCAACAGTTAGGCATGGGAGTGCAGGTGACTGTGTGTTAGTGGTGTTAAGCAAAGAAGAAATAAGGCAATGGGCATGAAATGGGTCTAATTGTGTGCTGTTTGATGAGTTTTTAATGCATATACCTTGTATTTTGGAAGATGATCTGGGTATAGCATGAACCAGGTGAGTGGATTGTTTTGACTTGGTATTGCTCAACAGTTAGAGCCAAGCTAGTGGGATGACATGATAATGTCATTATATGATAAGTTTAAGAGAGTCCAAATCAGTTTTTTCTATTTGCAAAGATCATCCCCTTGTTCTTATATATGTTTGCTCTTTGCAAATATTAGCAGAATGTGCATGCTCCTACTAGCTTTTGTTGATTGAATGTTGACGATGCACATGCCTTGCCTGCTAATTAGGGATGATTATTACAGTATATATCTCCTTAACTTAAAATATAAGTCCAATTATTTGGTACAACCTCTCAGTCATTGATGATGCTTTGTTTCATTTCGTAGGATGGTTATGATGGCCAGGAGCAAGATGCAAGCCCTGCGAATGAGGACTAGTTCCCATGAGTTGCTCGAGGTTTGCAACTAATGTGGGTGGATGTATATAGTACCAGCTTGGACAGGATTACGACATGGAGATAATTTTTGAAATCAAGTGCTAGGACATGAATATGATATGGAGATAGCTTTTGAATTTAATTAAGTGCTAGGACAGGAATATGATATGGAGATAGCTTTTGAAATTAAGTGTTAGGACAGGGATATGATATGGAGATAGCTTTTGAAATTAAGTATGGAGATTGACGCTTTTGTATGGAATTTGGTGCACAAATTATTGTTATAACATTGCACTATTTATGCAATTGAAAACATCTTTATAATCTTTCAGTTGCAGAACATGTTTATGATATTTCAATTGTATTTGCAGGTTATTGTGATAAAAAAGATCCAGCATTCGATTAAAAATATATATATATCACATGTACCTACGGTATAAACCGTAGGGAAAGGTTTGTGTCCTATTTTCTGGGCATTAATCCCTACGGTTTAAACCGTAGGGAAAGGCTTAAAAAAGGCTATGATTTAACTTTAGCCTACGGAATGTACCGTAGGTATAGCTTAAGGTACCGATTTTCTGGACAATAATCCCTACGGTTTAAACCGTAGGGAAAGGCTAAAAAAAAAGTTTGGGAATTTAACTTTAGCCTACGGAATGAACCGTAGGTATAGCTTAAGGTACCTATAGGGTAAACATATCCCTACGGTATTGGCCGTAGGCATAGCATTCAAAAACAAAACTTAAGCCTACGGTTATACCGTAGGCTAATCATACAAAACCGTCGCTATAAGTGGGTTAATACGAATTCAGCATAGGTATTATGCCTACGGTATAACCGTAGGCATATCCTTAAATCCCGTAGGCATAGATCTAGGGCATCGCCACTTCTCCCTACGGTAGAGTACCGTAGGGATAGGCTATGCCTACGGGACATGGCACCTATACCTACGGTACTGTACCGTAGGCATAAGCTGGTTTTCTTGTAGTGATAGCAAACTTGCTTTAGGCATGTTTCAGAGTAAAAAATTGCTGGAGAATTCAACTTCTCAAGGACAACAAATGCTACTGTTTTGCATAGTTATACATTATGTAACCGAATCCAACAAGCAATACATAGTTTTGTAGTGCAAAGTTTTATAATATATGGTCAAAATCAGTTATGTCAAACCAAACCAAACGGGTCGGGTCGGGTTTTGAGAGCTAAACGGGGGGGGGGGGGGGAGTTGGGGGGACGGGTTTCCTAAAATATATTACGGTTGGTTATGGTATTGAAATTATATAACCCGGTGGCAGGGCGGGGCGGGATGGGGTTTTCGGGATACCGGGGCGGGATGGGGTTTTCGGGATACCGGGGCGGATACGGATCTATAAGATTCGCAACCGACCCCCCCATTGCCATCCCTACTTGCTCTGCCCCTACCCCTAAAGTTTGGGGCTCATCTCAGAATCCATAAAGATGGTATATGGTATGTACATATAGAACCACATACATATACTCATGATTGTGTGTGTTTTTTCTTAGCACTCTAGAGGCGATCCTGCTCTCACTTTCAATCCTAAACACCTTGTTTGGAAGTTAGATACAAATATAGCAGTGGGATACATTAAGAAATATTTGGTGAATGTCTAACATCACCTCATCAGATTAGGCGTTGTTAGACTACTACTAAAACTTTGCCAACTCAGTGAAATGATGGGTTGGTGAGGCAAGTATCAAATTGGATAGGAAAACCTTAACCATGATCAACATAGTGAAACACGAATATTGAAATTCAAATTTTCACCAATTTCAATGTTTGAAGATCCCGCCACAATTTATCAACCATTGATAAATTTCAGTTCCTCATCATTCTCATTCTCATTTTTGTCCTGCTACTCCCCCCCTCTCTTTTCTCTTTCATTTTTACGAGAACTACCATCGCTACCATCTCTAACAAGAGAGCACAACTTCTTTTCCACTTACTAAACATCTTCTCTTCTACCGCAAACCCACCTCTCATTTATCTTTCTCTTTCATCTCTCCTCTGACTTCTCGTTCATTTCTCAACTACAAACCATCATATGAATATAGAAAAACACATGGACAATGTACAAATAAAGCTAATATGCAAATCTTGGATACTTTGTCCATTAATACCACTATAAGAGTAAATCTAATATACAAATCTTGGATGATTATAGAACACTTGAGTCTTGAATAAAAAGATAGTGTTTTCAGAATTCAAAAGAACACTTTCAAATGATCAGTTCGAGGGCGTTGGAAGAAGATATATAGACTATGGAGATAAAGAATTCTATGCATTTCATTTTCATTGAATGTTTTTGTGTACCTCTTCTTGTTTTGTAACGAACTTGGAAAATCTGGAACTCCATCGCTCTGAACTCCTAAAGCTTTAACCTACCACATCACAACACATCGAATGTTGTCTGCTACAAATTTCAGAGGTCGTAAAAATAACATTAACTCACAATTCTTCAAAATATACAGTTCCACAAATAAACTTCAAACTTATACTATTAAAACTTAAACTTAAGTTCTTTAAAGAATAGACAAACTGTACTGGCCCACGCAGGGGTCCTATTACTCAAAATAGTGGTATGGAAACTCTAGAATCTCACTCAGGCTCTAACCTATCCCCGAACAATCACAGTTGATCATTACTTGCAGAAGGGGATCAATAAGGGTGAGCTTTTGAGATATCGGTATAGTTGCTCAAGGAACAACCAAAGGAGTTATGAAACGATTCAAGATATTCCCATGTCAATATAACCCCTCCCACATAACATATTCCCATGTTAATATACAGAAGACAACAATCATTGAAGCAACAATAATCCAATGCTCGGCATGCAACAAAGACACCCCTGCTCTCATACCTAAATCACCAGAACGTCCTTTCTGTAAGTAAAAATCACTAAGATATCCTTACCATATGTGAATTTACTAAAAAGTACCTCTCATAGGTAAAATTATCAAAACCTACCTCTAGGGTGAAAAGTTACCAAAACACCCCTGGTGTCCCACGCACTGAAAAAATCTCAAAAATACTTTATGACACCCTTTTAAGCAACCTAAAGTCATTTTTAGACTAAAAAGTATTTCAGAAAATTTTCGCTCGACAATCCCAAACCGGTGTTTGGATTGAGCGTTCGGAGGCCAGTTCTGTTAAAAATAGCTATCGACGTTGGAATAACACGAAATTTTAGAAAATGAAATGTATTAATAATCGAGAACCCCTTCACCGATACACTAATTTAGCATCCTTCGTGAAATTTTCAAATTTTTTCACAGGGTAAATCTCGTAAAAATAACATAAATCTTTTTTTTTTACTTTATCAGATTATGTTTTTAACTATTTTAAAAAATCAGGTAATAAAATACCTAACTCTAGCCCGTTTTAGTGACAATTATAGCCATTATTCATGGATTAAACACACATTAGAACACCTTAAACACACACAATATCTCCTTCCTCACCACTGTTGAGACACACACCCCCTACCACTAGACACACACACACACACACTGATTCATTACCAAAACACACTAAAACACTTAAAACACACTACTACACTTACAACCAACACATTAACACCCTTATCCACCTATTGCACACATTTACACACACCCGAAGCGCGTGTTCCCGCGCGCACACACACACACACACACTGCACAGTCAAACAAACACACAGTTCCCATACCAAAACACACATATAGCCTCGGCAATACACACACACACTAACACCACACATACATGATATACACACACAAACTCGCCCACCCGAGGCACACACACATAGCAACACACACACATGACACACAATGCACACACCCATTGCCCTCTCCCCTACCCCTACACACCCACACATATAATGAAAACACACATATAAGCTGAAAACACACACCATGTCCCCCATAACCCCACACCCAAAATATCCACACAGTGCACACCGTGACCAAACACACACAAAGTACCTGAAATACACATTGTATACGTACAACACATACTAAATCACACACACTAAAAGGGGTAGAGAGATACACTTGAGAAATCTCTCAAACTCTCCTCTCTCTATGCCCGAACCTTGTTCTTCTTCTCTCTGTTTTTTTCTTGTTTTCTTTTTCTCATTTTGTTTTTCTTTTATCTAATTTACTAAAGATTTAATAAACCATTAGTTTATAGTATAATGGAATTTGTCGCCAAATGAAATAAGTAAGAGGTGGCAACCTCTAAGACAATGCAAAAATAGCCAAAGTTTTCAAAGTTATAAAATGGACCCCAAAGCTTTCCATATTGACCCCAAAACTATTTTAACATTTCACACTCTACTAATTCCCAATGCTTAAAATTAACGCCCTTTTATTTTTTGGGTCAACAAATAATTTTTTTAGACAGCTCGAAAAAGTAGGGGATGTTACATTCTCCCCACCTTGTAAAAATTTTCTCCTCAAAGTTTAATGTTTCTTAAATTGTTGCTCCTAATTATGTCTGATCACAACATTCATCGACCTCTTCTTCAAATATCAATATCTTACATCGCAAGTTTCCTCGTGCTAGAAATTTAATCTCTGATTGTATATCACTTATAACGCTAGACAGTACGCTTCTGCCACGTAGCTTTGATAACAACTAACATAATAGCCGAGCCACGTCTAACCTTCGCACCCAAATTCACGTCCCACGGACACCCGAATGTAACAATTTAGTTTTAAATTAATGCCATAAGCTCAAACTTGTCAAGTTATCACTTGCGTCTAACCGTGCCAGAACTTCACGAACTGATTACTTAGCTAGTATGAAACTTACTGAACTGAATTTACGTCACTCCAATTTTAATGCATATGAAACGAATAAATCAATCCCTAATACATCATGCTTCCACTGCATTATACTGGTAATATACCATACTATACTCTTGCGCAATCTACTTAATAATAGCAAGCTTAACTTCAAGCCCATAGTGTACTAAAGTACTAAGCAATGGTCACGTATGACTTGCACTCTACAAAAGCAACAAATTCCTATGAGCACTTATACATCTCACAAAGACAGAAAAAATGTAACCACTATGCTTACGCTGCGTACTTTGATATCTCAAATCAGACAAGTTCAAACTGTTATCGAATTTATCACGAGAAATGTGTTATCTTAAAATAGCGAAAAAAGGTGATTCTACACAAGCATGTATCACACCTCTACTAAAGTTTAAAGCTGTAAGTTATCACATCACTTATGAATCGAAATCACATCACTTACCAAAAATTCATAGTCTTATCCTACGATCATCTGCTTTAGTTAAACGTTTAAAATCTTTTAGTTCTAAAGGCAAGTAACATGGGGTCTACTATTGCCTACTCAATCAAATCTCAACCTCATACCAAAACATCAGATAAGTTGTCAAAATATAATCCATGAGTTCAATGTCTACTCTCAATCACAGATTATCTTAGGCTCAAAAGTCTACAGAATCTCATACTTAAGCTCTAAGTACCACAAGATCGTATTGCTCTGTTGCCAACAAAGGGAAAGTGAAACTATGCAAACAATAAATATTAGGTACCAATACACGTACATAACATATTTTCAATTTCAAAATCATTTGAGAACAGGACACAGTAAAAATTTGATAATCAGATTAAGTATGAATAACAATTATAACACGTTACCATTTTAAAATATATTAAATAAACATCAATCACATAGAAACAATGATGATTACACAACAGAACATCTAACGTTAATCACAACAACCATTATCTCAATCAAACATTTGGGAAACAAATAATAACAATAATCGCGACTAGACGACCACAGCACGAAAATCTCTAAAGACGTCGTACCTATCCGCTCTCGAGATATATACACGACGCAAGTATACAACATTCTAGAACGGTGACGAGTACATAAATAATAGTGTAGGTATGATGAAACAATGTCAACCTAATGACTCGAAGTAAATACGATTAGTAGGGTTTATTAGTCCTTAATAAGATTCGTAGCATTCCCATAGCTAGTGGGTCAAAATACAATCCAACCAAGTTCAAATAGATTTGAAAGAAGTAGATAAATATCTTGGAAAAGGGATAGACAATTCAATAAGAATGACATCTTCTCTAACATCTCAGAGCAAGTTGGCATTCAATTAAGTCCCAATTGAATTCAACATACAAAATAATGAATGAGATGATAAGGTAGGATTCCACATTTCTTATCATACTCTCAAACCAAAATTTCAGACTTAAAACCAATCACTTCCCAAAAGCACCATTTCCACTCATAAATCAAATCACAAACTTAAACGATTACTCATACCTTACCAACTTCCAAACACCACTAAGGTTTCCCTAATCACTCATTCTTACTACATCAAAATAAGTTTCTGCACTCCAAATCAAAGGATCTTGTCTTGGCTATGCTAATTTATTGCTATGTGGTTATACGTCTACCGAATTAGATATCTATACTCTTAACACCACAAGACCGAACTGTTCTGATACAACCTGTAATGACCTGAAAATTCGGAGCTCTGTCGCCCCGAACTCCCAAAGCGTTAACTTACCATATCACAACACATCAAATGATGTCTGCTATAAATTTTAGAGATTCTAAAAATAACATTAACTCAAAATTCTCCAAAATATAAAGTTCTACAAAGAAACTTCAAACTTAGACTATTAAAACTTAAACTTAAGTTCTTTACTAAATATGCTAACTGTACTGACCCACGTAGGAGTCCTATTACTCAACATGGTGGTGGGCACTCCAGATTCTCACTCAGGTTCTAACCCATCTCCGAGCAATTTACAGTTGATCATTACCTAGAGAAGGGAATCAAATGAGGGTGAGCTTTTGAGAGCTCAGTACGTCGCTCAAGGAACAACCAAAGGAGTTACAAAATGATTCAAGATTGATTCGAGGCAATTTTTCCAAAGGATTACAAAACAGTCACATATAATTTTTCGAAGGATTTCAAAAAGAATTACAGATAGTTCAAAGACAATATGGGGATACGTTTCACACAATCACACATAGTTTGATAACCATATGGAGAAGAGTCTCAGCTCAATCTCCTTCAATCAGATATCCAAACAATCATTTTTAAAACAATTATTTTAAAATACAATGTAAACAAATTAAGAAGATATTTGCCATAAGCAAAGGCAAAGCCATATAGGCAATGCACAACAGAATACTTATGCATAATGTATAACAACTAGTTCTTTTTATCAAGGTACTAGTCTGCATTCCACGCAGGCTTCCCACATAATAGATTCTCATGTCAATATATAAAAGACAAAAATCACTAAAGCAACAAATAATCCAATGCTCGGCATGCAATAAGAGTGAGTATCGACATTAATTCGAATAATCGATTTAGGCTTGATCGATATTAGGGTTTCATTGACAAATAAAATGCTGATATCAATTTATCACTCAGAGTTCAGGAATAGAATGAAGAAATCAGAAGAACATATACAAACACAAGTTGAGGAATTTAGGATTCAGATAGAAATCTCTTACGCTCAAGGTCATGTAGAAACCCTTACATGGATCCAAAACTAAGCTATCCTAACCCAAAAATCTTCAGTTTTAACCTCAACAGAATAATCAAATAATTAGAAAATAATCTATGATACTATTCTATGAACACAATACCAACTTACTCATATTCTCAGAATGACAGATTCACCTGGTATGTAAAATTATTAAAATACCCCTCAATATAAAATTACCAAAATACCCCTCTCATACCTAAATCACCAGAACGTTCTTCCTTTAAGTAAAATCACTAAAATATCCCTACCGTATGTAAATTTACCAAAAAATACATTTAGTAGGTAAAATTACAAAAACACCCCGTCTCGGGTGAAAAATTACAAAAACACCCTTGGTGCCCCTCGAACCAGAAAAATCTTTAAAACACTTTGAAACACCCTTTTAAGCAACCTGATGTCATTTTTGGAGTAAAATGTATTTTAAGAAATTTTCGCTTGAAAATCCCGAACCGTCCGATGGACTGCGCGGAGGCCGGTTTCGCAAAAAATAGCTATCGACCTCAGAATGGCACGAAATTTTAGAAAATCAAACATATCAGTAATATAAGGTACTTTTAATTTTTTTTGGATAAAAGTAATTTTATTTGCTATACTAAATAAATCAAGAACCTCTTTTCATTGATACACTAATTTAGCGTCCTTTGCAGACACAAAAATTCTCCAAAATTTTTCATAGTGCAGATCTCGTAAAAAAATAACATGTCTCTTTTCTGTACTTTATCAGATTATGATCCTAACTATTTATTAAAGTTTATACAATAAATTGCTTGACCCTAGCGCCCCTTTAGTGACAATTATAGTCAATATTCATGGATTAAACATACACTAGAACACCTTAAACACACAATATCCCCTTCCTCACCACTGTCGAGACACACACACCCCTTCCACTACTCACACTATAAAACACTTAAACACACTACTACACTTATAACCCATAGATTAAAGCACTTATATACACCTATTAAACACACTTACACACACCCGAAGCACATACATCCTCCACTCGAATCACACACACACACTCTGCATAGTCAAATGAACATACACTTCACACACCAAAACACACACATACCCTTGGCAATACATATACACTCTGCTATCCACACCCATTTCCTTCCAAGACACACACTAACACCAGACATACACAATATAAACACACTATTATACACAAACACACACAACCAAAGAACAAACACACACGCGACACAAACTGCACACACCCACTGCCCTCTCCCCCTACCCCTGCACCCCATACACATATATGTTGAAAACACACACAATTACTCCTCATAACCCCACACTCAAAACACCCACACACCAAAACACACACACACATACACATAGTACCTAAAACACACACCGTACACGTACAACACTAAAAAGGGTAGAGAGATTACCCTTGAGAAATCTCTCAATCTCTCCGCCTCTCTCTGTGCCTGAACCCTATTATTCTTCTCTCTGTATTTTTCAGTCTTTTCTCTTTTCTCTGTTTTCTTTTTCTTGTTTTCTTTTTCTTGTTTTCTTTTTCTTTTATTTAATTTCCTAAAGATATAATAAACCATTAGTTTATGTTATAATGTGATTAGTCGATCACCAACTAAAATAAGTAGGAGGTGGCAACCTCTAAGACAAATTTTTATAAACATTTGACACATGCACCTAATTTCCAAAATTGCAAAATAGCCTCCAAAGTTTTTAAAATTACAAAATGGACCTTAAACCTTTTCATAATTACATTTTGACCCCAAAACTATTTTAACCTTTCATATTCTACTAATTTCAATGTATCATTCAAAACTAACGCCCTTTTATTCTTCCGACCAACAAATAATTGTTTTGGACATCTCCAAAAAGTACGGGATTTTACATGTTTATGTGGAGAGGTGTTTCATTCGAAACTAATCTATCCAACTAATTGGATAATGTAAATGTAACTTATAAAATCAAGGTGATATTACTTTGAATTTGAAACTTGAACTTTGTCATCTTTTGTTTGCAGAGTTTTGTGCTTTGATGCTTCAATATCCCTTCCCGCAGCTCAACATGGAGCTTGGAATGAACAAGATGAAAGCGCGACATGAATAAGGGCTTGGTAAAAATGTCGGCAGACTGATCAACACTCGAGATGAATTGAACATCGAGAGCACGTTCAGCTACTTGTTAATGGATAAAATGGTAGTCGATCGCGATGTGTTTGGTACGCACATGAAATACTGGATTTAAAGTGAGATACATGGATCCAATGTTGTCATACCAGAGAGAGTGGGTGGTTGAGATGTATGAAAGCTAGGTTCAGATAACAAGGACTATATTTACTCCACTTCAAAGGTAATTATGGCTAGGGCTTTGTACTCAACTTGAGTGCTTGAACGAGCAACAATTGATTGTCTTCTTGAGCTCCAGAATATGAAATTTAGCCCAAGAAAACACAGTATCCACTGGTAGAACGCCGATCATCAGGGCATCCATCCCAGTCTGCATCAGAAAAAATAGATAAAGATATAATGGAGGACTTCGTTAGGAATAGACCATGGTTGATGATATCTTATATATAACATAAAATTCTCTTGACAACATGTGAATGATAGATACTGAAGAGCACCAACAATACGCCGACACTTAAGGAGAGAAATAAGATCTCTCTAAGGGCGAGATAGCTGTGTATATATGGACATGGGCATGTGAACTGGTTTGGCATCAGAGAGTTTTGTGCGGTGGAGTAAGTCAGTGATATATTTCCATTATAACAGTAAAAGGCCAATCCTGAGTGAATAACTTTAAAAAATGTAAAGTAACCCAAATCCTTAGCAAAAAAATTACAATTTAAGTCACCAATAAGTTTGCTAATAGCAACATCTGAGTTGCCCAATTAGAATAATGTCGTCTACATAAATTAAAATACAGAGAAAAACATTTAATCCTCGAAATAAGGAAAGAGGTGTACATCATTGACATGCAGTGAAGCCCAACGACAATAAACAATGGGATAAGCGAGCATATACCAGGCTCGGGGAGCTTGCTTAAGGCTATAAAGGGCTTTGCGTAATTTATGGACATGTGATGGGAATTATGGATGTTGAAATCCACATGGTTGAAGCAAGAAGGCATCTTCGGCTAAATAACCATTCAAAAAGGCATTGTTGACATCAATTGGATGAAGTGGCAAGCCCTGAGACACAACAAGTGAGAGAACTACATGGACCATAGTGGGTTTGATAACATGGCTGAATGTCTCGCTGTACTCAATGCCTTTGTAACATTTGATAACTAGGCGAGCCTTGTCCTGCTCAATAGAACCATCAGCATGTCACTTAATATGAAAATTCCATTTACACACAATAGTATTAGCATTAAAAAGAGAATGTTTAGGTGCTTGGGAGTAACAAATGGGTTCAAGATCATATAGAAACGCTGAGAAGGCACATTTGGAGGCTGTATAAAGTTTGTTTTTGTGTATCCCGGCTTTGGACCTGGTGATCATGGGGATGTAGAAGGGTTGATGATGTTCATTGGCAGTGGAGGAGCCAGAAATGTTGAGCGGGGTGGGCACTTTACACATACATATGTATGTGTGTGCGTGTGTGTAGCAATAAGATATGCCTAAACTCATGCCTTAATCAGTTTGTCCATGCTTTTCTTTCGTCGCTAAAAATTAATGCGTTGTCGCTACAAGAAAGCATGATAGCATTATTGAGCATATTCTCTAATAGCTTAAACTTTTAGAGCAACATATTACATAATCAACTATCTCATTGTGCATGGTCTTGACTTTGATTATTAGTGCAATTGAAAATTTGCACGCAATGAAGAATGTTAAATATGATAATATCGTCGAGTCTATTCTCTAATTTCATAAATTCTTAAAAGACATAAAAGTAACGAGTTATTAGTATTGCTAACAAGTAAAAATGTGAATAGAATAATAGAGCATGAAATCATTTCTTGAGACATGATCATGAGCATGCGAAAATGAATGGAGGTGGAAATAGTAATAAAACTGCTAGCAACAAAGTTAGACACATACACTTAAAAATTAAAAGTTGTCAAACTAGTTAGAATCCCTGGTTAACTAGATTCTTCTTATCTGATTCTCACTCTTTTGTGCCAGTGAGACGTGGCACTATTTATTAGCCAACAGAGCAACCGTTAACATCGAGGTAATTGATAGAGATCTCAAGATCATTCCAACTTTCAACAGTAGAAGAAGAGATGGGTTGACCGTGGATGTACTGCGAGGAGATTGCGGTGGTTCGATAATTTGGTTCGAAATCTCTCCCACTCCCAGTTCGGCTAAGACAGTGCCTTTGTTTCTAGCATGGGCCGTTGCAAATCATCATCAACTCCGCCGTTTCCACTCTTCAGTCCCTCGCTTACTCTTGTAATTTGTTGGCCACTATTCTTTTCCTTGGATTTTCAGAGATTGGTTTTACCATTTCCTAGTACTAAATTGTTCTCTATATTTTCTGAATGAATTGGTGAATTATCAGTTTTGTGTTATGTCTTTTTGGTGGGATCATCATTTCACCTCCATTGATCCTCAACTTAGTTCTCTATATGCTGCATCGTACTCTTGTAAGCCCCACTCATCGCAAAACACTGGAACTTCAACCTCCCCTTTCCCTCTCTTCGCAAACACCAGTGCACGGTGCAACCTCCTCCGCCCCTGGCGGTAATGCACTATTGCCGGTGTACTCTAAACAAGAGAGAATAGGAAGGCAGCACGTGGGCACGTGTCCCCCTGTGCCCCCCGCTTCCTCCGCTACTGTTCATTGGTGAAGGTCATGGAGAGAAGGGTTGATTAGCAGAAGGTGAAGAAGGAATATTAGCTGAGCGAGGTGTAGGGATCTGAGGAAATTTGAGTTTAAAAAGAAGGGGGGGGATAAGAGGTAGGGGACAATTTGCGTGAAATGGGGAAATGTTTTTTAAGTTAGGGAAATGGATGAGGATGTGCAGACGGTGGAAAAAGAGAGTAGAGGGGACGAAGACACGTGGCAAGGAGGAGAAAAAAATGGGGGGAGTAAATGATGTATTGTGTGGTTAGTTTGGGCGGAGATATTGATGGGATTTATGAATTTAAGAAAGAAGTGGGTGAGCACGGGGAAGGGGGTAGCAAGCAGGGGGAGGGGTGTGAGGCTGAAGATGCCACATGACATTTTAGGGGTGAAGAGAGGGGAGTTAGGCGAGGGTTTATCTTGGGTTTGATTTTGATGGGTGTTGGGAGTTTAAATTAGGTAGTGGGCTCTAAAAAAAGGATAAAATAACGAGGTGAGAGGAAGGGGACCCACGAGATTTGGTGGGAGAAAGGAGGAAAATTAGACATGGGGTTCAATAGCAATATCCCTGGATTTGTAACCTTTATGAAGAGGACTATAGCCCAGAAATAAGTAGACTTTAAACTGATATTATATTTATGGGAAGTGTAGGGCCAAAGGTATAGCTAGCTTAGGCAACTAAAAAATTTTAGACAGCAAAAGTCTGGAGGGGCATGACCGTGCTAATAGCATTACCCACAACCGCTGAGGGAGATGGGCATGGGCAAGAAAAGATAGACCAATTTTAACAGTGTGTCGATGTTTACGTTGTGCCATACCTTTTTTCTCATGAGTGTGCAGGCACGATAGCTGATAGAAGATGCCAATTTGCCAACAGGAGTTTTGAACACAGTTATATTCACCATTCCAGTCAGTTTGAAGGATACGAATCTTGTGATCAGTTAAATTCTCCACTAATTTTTTTATTTGAATACAAACATGCATGACCTCACACTTGAGCTTGAGGGGGAAAATCAAACCATGTCCACTTAAAACATCAACAAAATAAACATAATAGCGAAAACCTTGGTGAAAGAAAACATGAGAAGGCCCTTATATCCAAAGGAGAAGATGACAATATATGAGATGACGGAAATGAAAGACCACGACTTTTGCCAAAATGGCAAGCTTGACTATGTTTAATCTTTTTAACTAGATTTGAAAACCTAGACAATATCTTAGAGATAACACTGGCAGACGAGTGACCCATGTGAGTGTGCAAGAGCTAGAGCGGAGCACGGACACCAACCAGAGTGGCATGGGGTGAATAGGAACGCGATGAGGGTGGAGACGACTCAAGTTGGTAGAGACCATTTTTAGTCGGCCCTGAAAAAAGCTGTCCCCGAAGTTCGATCCTTGACAAGAACAAACCGAGGATGAAATTTAAAGAAAACATTATTGTTAGTAGTGAATTGACAAAGGGATAACAGATTTTTATAAATGGTCATGACATGAAGCATGATACTCAATTCAAAATTAACGGAGGATGAATTTAACATGGATGTGCCGATATGATGAATTTTCAGACTTGTGCCATCACCTAGGTGCACTTGATCAGGGCCATGGTAGTCACTACGCTGAGACATGTTGTTGATGTCATGAGTGATGTGATGGGTGGCGCTTGACATCTATAGAGGCAGCAATGGGTGCTTGAAAGAAAAAGAAAGGGGCACGTTAAGGACAATAGTGGCGAATATGACTGGGTTGGTGGCAATGGTGGAGGCCGACTTCCGAGGGGGTTGATCGAGGTTGGTAGGTAGGGGAAGTAAAGGTGGTTTAAATGAAGAACCCCCATCACGCCACTCATGCCAATGATTTTTGTTACGTTGGAGTGACCACCTCGAGAGTGGGAGGTAGGGGACGACACAATATGATGCTTCGGGAGTGATGGATGTGTGACAGCATGGGCCTATGGAAGGAGACTTTCTTGAAGTTGCTGACGATCTAAATAGGATTCATGTGCGAGAAGCATCGAGTAAAGAGAATCTAGAGAGATACCTTTCGATCCAGTGGTAATGGAGGTCACAAAAAGCTAAAAATCAGAGCCAAAGCCACCAGTAAAGCATTGACCATACCATCATCAGAGGGTTGATCGATGGCAGCAAATATATTACGGATATGTTTTCCTTTTTGACAACAGTCGTGCATGGACAAATCACCTTTATTCAACTGCTGAAGATAAGAGCGAAGATTAAAAATCTTCGCTTTGGATTGTGATGCAAACATGCGCTTAACGGATAACCAGACATCAGAAGATGTGTTGAGACTAAGTACTTGAGCCAGAATCGGCTCTGTAAGAGAGGACAAAAGCTAGCTTAATAAAAGTTGGTCTTGTTTATGCCATAGAATATAGATATGATTCAGTTCTGGAGAGGCTTCAGTTGTCAAAGATAGGTGAACAACAGCGGGTTGAGAAGAGGGAGAAGAAATGGCAATTTCAGAAGGGACAAGAAAGATACTTCGGTGATGATGCACCAAAGCTGCGAACACACCCTAAGAGATCATAGACTTGCAAAAGAGGAAGAATTGACTCTTTCATAAGAGATAATTATCGGTGTTGAGTTTCACAGAGATAAGATGTTGAATATGATTAAGGGGAAATATAGGAGAAGAAGGTGAGGTGGGGTCGGGAGGGCGAGAGAGAGCCATGATGGGAAAAATGAGGTGGGCGTGTAGAGGAAAGAGAGAAGGAAGAAAAAAAATTTGGCTTTTGATACCATGTTGAAGAAAAAGACAAATTATTGAGATAAATAATTGTCTTCGTTTCATCTTCATTATTGAATGTTTTAGTGTACGTCTTCTTGTTTATATAAAAAGGTGATTATGTTTGAAATTAATCTATAATTGGATAACATGCAAGTAATTACTAATAAAATCAAGGTGATATTATTTTGTCATCTTTTGGTTGGAGAGTTTTGTGCTTTGATGCTTCAATAGAGTGGAAACTAAATCTAATCAAGTATTACGATTAATTTTTTATTGGTTCGAAAATTTCTACAATTATTCTTGCTTCAAATTTTATATTAAAACATGAATACACTGAATTTCTACAATTATTTTTTGCTTCAGATTTTATATTAAAACATGTATATACTGAAGTGGTTAGCATATTCAAGTAAACCCAATAGTTGGAACCCAGAAAGAAGAAGAAACAAATAAGCAATAAACAATATTTGGTGTACACAAATTTTCGACCAAAAAGAAAAAAGAAAAAAAAAGAGTTACATCTAGATTGATTGCCAATAGACCCGTCCATTAAATAAAATTCATTGTGAACTAAATATATCTTAAACAGATCTCAAAACTTGTAAATCACAACATATAGCTATCACTAGAGGTTCTTGGATGCAAAACCCATCAGATCTTGAAGAATGAGGGGATACATCAGATCTAGCTGTAAATGGTACGTCCGGAACACCCATACGGTATTTTGTTTGTAGACTTGAGTTGGTAGATCCTAAGTTTGCCAGTGGAGATTGCACTGCAATTGAAAGAAAAATTACAAGCCCACCAACAGCAACGATAAAGCTTATAAGCTTTGCAAATAAAGTATACGGAGGAACATGGCAAGAGTACTTACCTCGCTCAATAACTGGATCTTGAGCTCATTCAAAAGCCGGTCCTGTCTCTCGTCTATCGAAACTTAAATAACAAACCATACGGATGTCATTCATTGCCGCTCGAGCTGGAGCATACCTAAGTAATGAAATATCTGTGATCGTTGCGAAGGAAATTCTTGATGATTTTACTCTGATTTGAAAACCTTATCTAAACTCTCATATATGTGTATATGTATTGAAAAATGTTTTTAAGGATGGTAGCATTGAATTACTAATTTTGTTAAAAGAGAAATCCATGACATTTTTTGAAATCTTCAAACCAATTTTAGGAACATGGTTTGTGTACTTGTTGGGCTTTCGCTCATTCCCTACATTTCAGGTCCTGAGGGAAGCGGATCCATATGAGCAACAAGAAGGTGGATTGCCCGAGGAGGACTAGTAGAATAATAATGTGTCTATTGTTTGGGAATTTTTAATTCTATAATTATTATTTGATCAAACTATTGTAGGGAGCTAATTCTATACATACTACAACAGCCACAATTGTAGGGAACTATTATTATCTATAATTCTATAATTTTTAAGTCTCCTCGAGTTTCTTCGGAAATTCCAATAATATGTAATAAGGGTTGTAATTTGGGAAATTATTAAAAGTCTGTGAGTTGGATTAAATCTCAATTTACAGGTTATAGTAAGGCCTGTCAGAGCCCTGTTGAGTAATCGAATGGGTCCGCAGCCGGTCACGGGCCTAGCTCACGGGCTCACCCGTGGGTTTAGGTCGTGACAGAAATGCATGAAATTATTTAATCTTTGAGTCGATTATCATATGATGACTTTTCTTGGGGGTGAAGCCACCCCATTGTCCCTTCTGCATAATTACGTAAATGTCACTGTCCCTTATCAGTATACAAAGCGAGATCATGGCGATTACTATAGCTATGGCGGTGGCAAAATGATGGTGTTAAAGTGATCGGGCATCTGCTTGTGTGTGGAGAGAGAAGGGGGGGGGGGGGGGGGTTGTGGGGTGAAAGAGCTAGCGGCGACTAGGAAAGAATATGGAGTTTAGGGTTAGAATTGTGGCTGTTGTAGTATGTATTCGTTTGCATTTGTTTTTATAACGGTAAACCTTAAAACCAACCAACCATCTTGCTTCATTGGCAAACTTTTAGTAGTAGTTTAACAGCAACTGAGTTGATGACTTGTTATTCAACAACCACTATATATTTATTTCAATGATGCCTCAACTTAGCAGATTAGTTTTTGGATACTAATAATGTCAATCCAGATTTGTCGGTAAAGATCGAAAAAATGTCATTAATGACATTAAAGACTGTACAGTAGTATATTTTACCTGTAACAATGGAGTCTCAGTGATAATAAGTGGAAGATGGCTATCAACTTTTTTTTAAAAAAAATTCTTCTCAAGTTTAGGTGGTTCTAACTTAATTTTGAGTCCCATCAGAGTTCTCGGTGAGCCAATTGATAGCTTTAGCCTTCATGCTTGTTATTACAAGTTTATGTATCTAAGAAAGCTATGTCTACGAAATATTATCAGAGACAATACGTGAGAGTTGCCTTGTTTCATTTAAGAGGTCATGGCGCTCCTTCATTAGTCTGGCAAAGGGTTTTTGCAAGCTCGGAGCGCTTTTTGCTCCCTAATTATAATTAATGTTTTCATCTTTTTTATGTAAACATAAGAAAATACTATCAAAGTAGTCGATCATGCGATTGAGAGTGGAATAAGGATCTTACAGTGTGAAGCATCTTATAGCGATAAAATAGTGCCGCTATATAATAGTGTTTTGTGTTGTTGTTAATACCATTATATGTGAATGCATCATGTATTTAACGATACTATTAGAGTGTGTTTGGATATAGAATTATGAAATACGGGGTACTTTCAAATTCCTTCATTTATGAATCCCTTCATTACAAAATATTCTGTTTGCGGATTTTTTATTATTCTGTTAATTCTTAATGAATTTTTGTAAATTATTTATTTGGATGAGTATTAATGCATTCAAGACTTCCCCGAAAGTTAAAAAAAAAATAACAAATAAGTTGTTAAAAGGGTGGGGAGAAAATATCCTAGAAAGGAGTGGGGAGCATATTTCCTAGAAGTAGGCATAAATTACATAGTCGTTTTACAAATTACCTCTTCGAAGGGATTTGGCAGATAACTAGTTCAGACTAATTTTTTGAACTGTGGTTTTGGATGCCCCATATTCTTAGTTCAAATCTCTTCGAAAATTTTGCAAATTTTCTTTCGTACAGTTCAAATAAGAAATTATGACAATGAATTTTCAAATACCTTCTGAAAGTTAAATCATCAGTTCAAATCTCACATCTAAATACACTGTTATTGTATAACAAAATTAGAGGATCCTGGTTCTTCTGAAAACGAAGTTAGGTAAGTGTCAATTCTTCGAAACTTGCTACTCGCTGTCACGTCACATGCATACGGTAAGTTAGGGATTTTATAAGGGACTAACAAGAAAGAGACATCGATACTATAATTGTTTAACACCTTCATGAATGTGGAGTTGCGGTCCAAGCACTTTCTAAATGAAGATCTGGTCAAAAATGTTATGCCAACATTTCTTATAAGTTGAACAACGTGAATCCGTATGCAACATTTTTTAGTTTTATAATAATCAGCCAGTGGATAGATGAGAATATTCATTTCAAGTAATTATATATGTAGCATATGCATGGGTTAGTAAGACATTAGTAACCACAGTTAGACAAATGGACGATGACATAGAAAAGTTTACTATGAATGGAAGACAATTTTATCCGGAAGCATGTGTTTGCCCTTTTAGATTATACTTTTTTTTGGCGTAAGGTAAACAATTTGGCAATAGCATCAGCCAACGAGAGTGCGCGGTCAAGTTTCAAAGAGTAAAGGACAACTTTTGGATCTGATACATGCATTGGTGTGAATTGAGGCAACTAATTATTAACTCCAGGAGTCTCATAAAACTAATAACCATGTTCCACATGGTTATTAGGAAATGCGTTATAAAGAGAGAACGAATCTCTCCAGCTCAGCTCTCATTACAAACCCTAGAAATGAACCCAAAAAAAAATTGTCAGGTCTATTGAAAGCGAATCTGCACAGCTCCACTCTCTCAATACAAACCTTGGGAATGAAACAAAATTCATTTTAGATATCATTTTCTTCTAATCAAAACCATGTTTTGATGTGAGGACTGTCCCTACTTTTCTTAAATTTTCATCTTCAAATCTGAACCCAAAGGCAGTGGCATATTTTAGTTTGTGCAAAGTCTTGCTCGAAGAATTTTCTTTTTAAACGGAAAAAACAAGGGATGGCCATTAACATGACCTAGAGAAAGAGTAGTAATGTGATGGTGTCAGAATTTGGGATCAGGATCCCCTGCTGTAACCATGGGTTACAGCAGGGGTGCTGTCCCCATTGTTGTGAGAGGGGGAAGAGAGAGAGAGGGGGATGCAAACCATGGTTACCCTCTCTCTCTCTTCCCCCTCTCACAACAATGTGGACAACACCCTCCCATGGTTACAGCAGGGGATCATGATCCCAGAATTTGTGCAGAAATAATCATGAACAGTTTCCTCCCCCCCCCCCCCCCTCTTCCTGACATTGGATGAAGGTCAGAGAAAGAAGGTGTTTTCAACCATTCTCACCATTTGAGTGAGAATTTTGTAAAACAGAATTAAAAAATGGTAAAATACACCAAAAATAGAATCCATTTTTACCATCATTGCAAAAATGAGAAACAAAAATTCTAATGAAAGAGGTCCTTAATTCCCGTTGAAAAGATCCTTCCTTTTAGCTTTCATGAAGGCTTCTCGGATAGCTAGAGTTACTAGTATCGCGGGTAACTTAAGGCATCTTGTTTTTTCTTTTGAGTAGGTAGACTGCAGTCCCTAATTTGGCACCCCCTGCAGCAATTCCAAAAGATGAAATACAGATGTAACATATGCAGTGCAGCAATTTCGAGAGATGAAATACAGATATGTCAGCAAAAAATATGCCATATGAATCAAGAAAAGTTTGTCGTTTTTTTTTTTAATTTTTTTTTTTAAATTTGCCAACCCCATCAAATCAAGTTTAAAGAATTTGTACATCTAATGTAGCACATGGACGTTATCATATGCTAACTTGGCAAAACTGAATGCATTTGAATATTGGATGCTTAAATGTTAGGAATCTTGCGAGTTGATCCACACTTTAGAATTGTTTAATGACCTTTGATTAAGCCCGAGATTTATTCAGTATGCTGCCTTCTTATATAAAGTAGACTCCGAACTCGATAGTTCATAACCTCTATCTATCAGCACCAAGATTATCCTTTCCTTACTAACACTACCATCAATCATTCATCAAAATGAAAACCTTCGGATCAGTTTCAACTGAAATGGAGATACAATCTCCAGCAAGCGAAGCATGGGCGCTCTATGGTGCGGTCGGTCTCACAGTTATAACTGTCCCTAAGTACTTAGCAGCCGTTGACATTGTCGAAGGTGATGGGGGAGAGGGAAGCATTGCCAAGTTGACTCCTCTATCAGGTATATCATTGAATTCATGTTGAGCCAGTCATACAGGTATTTAAGTATATATAGGTAAATTGATGTTGAGCCAGTCATACAGGTACTTGTACATCTCATTAATTAGTGACGACACTTCACATCACACATTTTTCTAAAGGCTGCCATACATTCACTTTGTTGTATTACTAATGACATTTACAAAGAGAGACATTTTTGGACGATGTAGCCGTGGTGGCGTTGTAGATGAGCATAGTCAAAACAATTCCAAGATGATCGACTATGATTATTTTCGTCCAGAATCTCCATGTGAAACTGAACTTAATGAATCTAGCTATATATGATTATTCCATGTGAACTGAACTTCATTGTCATTTGATGTGCATGATCAGGCTCTCCCTACCATGAGAAGTTTACCAAGGTTGATGAAAATCATATGGTGAATGAAACTGAGATCACTGAATGATAATTTATTGATTTGGGATTTACTCTTTAACGTATTCGCTTTGAAAATATACCAACCGGAAAACATTCTTGTATCACCAGAACAACAATCGAGTGGGAGATCAAGGAGGAATATGTTGCTAATTCTACCAGGGTTTCTATCCTGCCGAGTATAAACATTGCCAATGATATCGAAGCTTATCTACTTGCGAACAAGAAATAAGATAAAGGCTTCGAATAGAGTCATTTGAAGATCAGTTACTTACGACCAGCTTTCAATCAATAAACGCTGATGTTTATGTTTCAGGGGCGGTAGTTCACCTTCTCTATGCCTTCTTCACAGCACTTTCTTAAGCTTTCTTGTTGAATAAGGCTTCTGCCCTCCTCGCGTGTTTCTAATAAAGT
Organism: Escallonia rubra; assembly: GCA_033065855.1. Taxonomy (NCBI): domain Eukaryota; kingdom Viridiplantae; phylum Streptophyta; class Magnoliopsida; order Escalloniales; family Escalloniaceae; genus Escallonia; species Escallonia rubra. The sequence continues at coordinate 63,434 of JAVXUO010000288.1, read as the reverse complement.
TGTTCCATAACATTCTTGTATTCGTGGAGATACTGTATCTTATCTTTGGTAATTGTTGTAGGAAGAACCTTCTTATATCCTAATCAGGGGCGGACGCACTTTAGGACAAGGGGGGGCTGAAGTCAGTGGCGGACCCAGGAATATTTTTCAGGAGGTGCAAAAATTATATGTCCGTTACCAAATTTTTAATTAAAATAATATTAAAAACAAAGTGCACTTATAAAGCATACAAAAAGTAATATTAAGTTTCACGAGAGTCATTAAAGACTCTTTACAAGTACACAGCAAATATAAAAATACAAATTATACTCCGAGCGTTTCCAAACAAAAATACTAAAGTACTATTCGATGAGGCCCCGAAGATTGGTAACGCTTGATAATAGCCTCGTTCCCAATAGTTTTGAAGACATTTTTCTCAATGTAGCAAATCAAACTATCATTCATCCATTCATCTCACATTCGATTATGAAGTCGACTCTTTATTATCTTCATCGAAGAGAAAGCCCTTTCCACAGTAGCAGTTGCAACAGGCAAGAGTAAGACCAATTTTATGAGCAAGTACACCAAAGGATATATCACATCCTTTTTCAACTCAACTAACTTCATAGGAAGTTCACCAATTCCCTTTACATCATAAAGCTCTTCACATGACCGCACATCCATAATATAAGTCTCAAGCTGACTTCCAAGTATCATAAGCTCTATTGGAGAAAAGTCATATGGATAAAATTGTGCAAGACGTATCAATTTCTGCTTATTAAAAGCAAAAAAATCATCACTTGGATCGAGGCATGCCATACAAATAAGCAACTCTGTAGTTACCTCATTGAAACGATTATTCAATTCACTGATTTGCAAATCAACAACAGCTAAAAACGTATCAATACGATAGTGATAAAGATTTGTACCTTCTTCAGCATTACGTTTTCGCCTCCCCGGGGTTACAAACCTCGCACTCATGTCCAATACTTCAATTTCATGTTTTACACAAAATCTTGAAACCTCTTCCAACAAGCCTTCCCACCCATAATCTCTCAACCTCTGCAATTGTTGCTTTGTTATGCTTACCAAATTCATTGCATTTACAATGTTTTGATCTTTCTTTTGCAATGCTTGTGAAAGTTCGTTCGTTATCCCCAAAACGGTCTTCATCAAATGCATGTTAAAGGCAAAATCATAAGTTGGCACCGTCTGCAAAAGGCACAATGCTTCACCTCTCTGATCATAATCTATAGCATCGTCAGCAACCTTATTAAGCACGTCTATCACTGAATCAAACAAAAAAATCAAATTCAATAATGCACCAACATGTCATCCCCCACGGGTGTCGCCTGCTCTTTTGATGAAAGGCTTCACTTTCTCGAAGAGCATGAACACCATTTGCAAGAGCATGAACAAGATGAAAGGCTTCACTTTCTCGAAGAGCATCTCTTCGTTTGCATGAGACTCCCACGGTGTTTACTACCCTAGTAACCAAATTAAAGAGTAACGAAATCTGATTGTGTTTCTTTGCAACGGCTACAAGCGTTATCTGAAGTTGATAAGCAAAACAATTAATCTAATAAGCAGTTTCATTCTCCTTTTGAATTAAGGCTTGAAGTCTATGGAATTCACCTTGCATACTACTTGCTTCGTCATAGCCTTGTCCACGAACTCTTGAAATACTCAATTCATGCATTGAAAACAAACCATCAATCGCGTTTTTCAGTGATAAGGCAGCAGTACTTTCAACATGGACAATACCAATAAAACGTTCAACGACATGTCCTCTTTTGTCCACATATCTCAAAACAACTCCCATTTGCTCTTTGACTGAGGCATCACGACACTCGTCAACTAAAATGGAAAATAATTCAGTTTTAATGTCTCCAACAATTGCATCTCTTATTTCTCCAGCAATGGCACTAACAATTCCTTTCTGAACTTTTGGTGATGTCAATTTGAGATTCTGAGGCGCATTTGACAGCGTGACTTTTTTCACACACTCATTGTGATCCGAAAGGAACTCTAAAAATTCTAGAAAGTTTCCCTGATTCTCAGATTCGTTAGATTCATCATGCCCACGGAAAGACAAACCCTGACGTAAGAGCAACCGAATGACATCAATTGATGCTGTCAAGCGAGTACGGTATTGAACCTTACTTTCATTTGTTTGCTTAGACAAAACAACTTCAATACTCTGCTTCGGGTTATCAAATGCTTGACACTTACTTAAAGCAAGGTTGTGTGCACTATCGACTTCTCCAACATGTTTTTCCAATTTTTCCTTCTTTCTCCAATCATTAAAACCATGACTGATAAAAGTACCACCACCCCTTGCTCTCCATGAGCACTTCTAAATAAGTAACAACATAAACAATATGCTTCATCTTTTGCTACACTATACTCCAACCAACTTGCATGACGGTCAAACCAAGACGAAACAAAATGACGAGATTGTTTCCCGAATTGTGTAAATGGAAAATTGTGGCTACGAGGTTGGCAAGGACCTTTCGACCAATATGTTCGTCGAACTTTGGAATAAAATTTCAATATCTCAATATCTCAACACAAATTCACATAGTTACATAATTGTACATATTATTATATTAGCATATTACACTAAATTTAACATATTAAACTAAAATATAAATGTTAACATATTATCATATTAAACTAAAATTTACTTATTAAACTAAAATTAAATCATTACCTCAGAGAGTCACAACAGCTGATGATGAGTTATGATAAGCAGTTGAAGCCACCAATGCAAGTGTTGGTCTAAACTTCCATGTGCCTACATTAATTTGATAAAAAGAGAGAGAAAAGAATTATCAAATATTTTTTTATAATTACACCACAATATGAAGGTTAAAGTTATTTTATCCCTAATATGACATAATGACAATAGCCTTATAATATTTTCCCAACTCGGTCATGTTTTGGACTATGTACAGTGTACTTGGAAGAGAGATCAGAAATGGGTTATATACTCAGTCTTTCACGCGTGAGGTGAGACCGTGAGAGTCATATTAGAAGTTATATACCACAAATTTGAAAGAAGCCCAAATGCCCAATATTATCAGCAGTAGCAGACAGCAATTCAGCATCTAGGAGGCAAGACGACAAGACCAAGATGAGAAGATCTACCTCAGATCTGGTTCTTCAAGGGCGTCGGCGCGTCGCGGGACTCGCGGGACTGCGGGACAGCGGGAGGTCGTCGTCCGGTCACGGCGTCACTCCGTCGTGACGAGTCGTCGTCGTCGAAGGCTCGAAGCTCCTGTCTGAAGGAGCTGTCGCCGGTGGGTGGGATCTGTCGCCGGTCGGTTCACTGTCCACCGGTGACCGGTCGCCGGTGAGACCGTGTGAGAGAGAGAGTCGATTGTGCCTCTCTCGGCCAGTCTCGGGGAACGGGTATCGGGGATTGGGGAACGGGTCTCGGCCTCGGGGAACGGGGTCAACGCGATTCCCACAAAAAATTAATTTTTTTCCCCAGAAGTCAGGGGGTGCTTCATCCAGGGGCGGACGCATGTTAGGACAAGGGGGGGCTGAAGCACCCCCTGACTTCTGGGGAAAAAATTTTTTTTGGGGATCGCGTTGACCCCGTTCCCGAGATCCTGTTCCCCGAGGCCGAGACCCGTTCCCTAATCCCCGATACCCGTTCCCCGAGAGAGGCACAATCGACTCTATCTCTCTCATACAGTCTCACCGGCAACCGGTCACCGGTGGACAGTGAACCGACCGGCGACAGATCCCACCCACCGGCGACAACTCCTGCAGACAGGAGCTTCGAGCCTTCGACGACGACGTCTCGTCACGACGGAGTGACGCCGTGACCGGACGCCGACCTCCCACTGTCCCGCAGTCCCGCGAGTCCCGCGACGCGCCGACGCCCTTGAAGAACCAGATCTGAGGTAGATCTTCTCATCTTGGTCTTGCCGTCTTGCCTCTTGGATGCTGAATTGCTGTCTGCTAGTGCTGATAATATTGGGCATTTGGGCTTCTTTGTGGTATATAACTTCTAATGTGACTCTCACGGTCTCACCTCACGCGTGAAAGACTGAGTATATAACCCATTTCTGATCTCTCTTCCAAGTACACTGTACATAGTCCAAAACATGACCGAGTTGGGAAAATATTATAAGGTTATTGTCATTATGTCATATTAGGGATAAAATAACTTTAACCTTCATATTGTGGTGTAATTATAAAAACAAATTTGATAATTCTTTTTTTCTCTTTTTATCAAATTAATGCAGGCACGTGGAAGTTTAGACCAACACCTGCATTGGTGGCTTCAACTGCTTATTATAACTCATCATCAGCTGTTGTGACTCTCTTAGGTAATGATTTAATTTTAGTTTGATAAGTAAATTTTAGTTTAATATGATAATATGTTAACATTTATATTTTAGTTTAATATGATAAATTTAGTGTAATATGCTAATATAATAATATGTACAATTATTTAACTATGTGAATTTGTGTTGAGATATTGAGATATTGACATTTTATTCCAAAGTTCGACGCATATATTGGTCGAAAGGTCCTTGCCAACCTCGTAGCCACAATTTTCCATTTACACAATTTGGGAAACAATATCGTCGTTTTGTTTCTTCTTGGTTTGACCGTCATGCGAGTTGGTTGGAGTATAGTGTAGCAAAAGATGAAGCATATTGTTTATGTTGCTACTTATTTAGAAGTGCTCATGGAGAGCAAGGGGGTGGTGGTACTTTTGTCAGTCATGGTTTTAACGATTGGAGAAAGAAGGAAAAATTGGAAAAACATGTTGGAGAAGTCGATAGTGCACACAACCTTGCTTTAAGTAAGTGTCAATCATTTGATAACCCGAAGCAGAGTATTGAAGTTGTTTTGTCTAAGCAAACAAATGAAAGTAAGGTTCAATACCGTACTCGCTTGACAGCATCAATTGATGTCATTCGGTTGCTCTTATGTCAGGGTTTGTCTTTCCGTGGGCATGATGAATCTAACGAATCTGAGAATCAGGGAAACTTTCTAGAATTTTTAGAGTTCCTTTCGGATCACAATGAGTGTGTGAAAAAAGTCACGCTGTCAAATGCGCCTCAGAATCTCAAATTGACATCACCAAAAGTTCAGAAAGAAATTGTTAGTGCCATTGCTGGAGAAATAAGAGATGCAATTGTTGGAGACATTAAAACTAAATTATTTTCCATTTTAGTTGACGAGTGTCGTGATGCCTCAGTCAAAGAGCAAATGAGAGTTGTTTTGAGATATGTGGACAAAGAGGACGTGTCGTTTAACGTTTTATTGGTATTGTCCATGTTGAAAGTACTGCTGCCTTATCACTGAAAAACGTGATTGATGGTTTGTTTTCAATGCATGAATTGAGTATTTCAAGAGTTCGTGGACAAGGCTATGACGGAGCAAGTAATATGCAAGGTGAATTCAATGGTCTTAAAGCCTTAATTCAAAGGGAGAATGAAACTGCTTATTATATTCATTGTTTTGCTCATCAACTTCAGCTAACTCTTGTAGTCGTTGGCATGAAACACAATCAGATTTTGTTACTCTTTAATTTGGTTACTAGCGTAGTAAACACCGTGGGAGTCTCATGCAAACGAAGAGATGCTCTTCGAGAAAGTGAAAGTTTCATCTTGTTCATGCTCTTGCAAATGGTGTTCATGCTCTTCGAGAAAGTGAAGCCTTTCATCAAAAGAGCAGGAGATACCCGTTGGGGATCACATTTTGGTGCATTATTGAATTTGATTCTTATGTTTGCTTCAGTGATAGACGTGCTTAATAAGGTTGCTGACGATGCTACAGATTATGATCAGAGAGGTTAAGCAAAGTGCCTTCCGCAGACGGTGCCAACATATGATTTTGCCTTTAACATGCATTTGATGAAGACAGGTTTGGGGATAAAGAACGAACTTTCACAAGCATTGCAAAAGAAAGATCAAAACATTGTAAATGCAATGAATTTGGTAAGCATAACAAAGCAACAATTGCAGAGGTTGAGAGATTATGGGTGGGAAGGCTTGTTGGAAGAGGTTTCAAGATTTTGTGTAAAACATGAAATTGAAGTATTGGACATGAGTGCGAGGTTTGTAACCTCGGGGAGGCGAAAACGTAATGCTGAAGAAGGTACAAATCTTTATCACTATCGTATTGATACGTTTTTAGCTGTTGTTGATTTGCAAATCAGTGAATTGAATAATCGTTTCAATGAGGTAACTACAGAGTTGCTTATTTGTATGGCATGCCTCGATCCAAGTGATGATTTTTTTGCTTTTAATAAGCAGAAATTGATACGTCTTGCACAATTTTATCCATATGACTTTTCTCCAATAGAGCTTATGATACTTGGAAGTCAGCTTGAGACTTATATTATGGATGTGCGGTCATGTGAAGAGCTTTATGATGTAAAGGGAATTGGTGAACTTGCTATGAAGTTAGTTGAGTTGAAAAAGGATGTGATATATCCTTTGGTGTACTTGCTCATAAAATTGGTCTTACTCTTGCCTGTTGCAACTGCTACTGTGGAAAGGGCTTTCTCTGCGATGAAGATAATAAAGACTCGATTTCGGAATCGAATGGGAGATGAATGGATGAATGATAGTTTGATTTGCTACATTGAGAAAAATGTCTTCAAAACTATTGGGAACGAGGCTATTATCAAGCGTTACCAATCTTCGGGGCCTCATCGAATAGTAATTTAGTAATTTTGCTTGTAAACGCTCGGAGTATAATTTGTATTTGTAATTTTTTTTGTACTTGTAAAGAGTCTTTAATGACTCTCGTGAAACTTAATATTACTTTTTGTATGCTTTATAAGTGCACTTTGTTTTTAATATTATTTTAATTAAAAATTTGGTAACGGACATATAATTTTTGCTTCCCCTGAAAAATATTCCTAGGTCCGCCCCTGATCCTAATATTATATCGTCATTCAAATATATGTACATATCTCTGTGTTTGTATATGTATGGAGAAACCTAACTACCCTCTCTATAAGTGAGATTTAGCCATCTCCCCAATGTTCTCATACAATCTACCTTGAGTACAAACATATTAATTCATAAGGGTGTTTTTGGATTACCAAAACTCTAAAGCCCTAATGGCTCATTTTGTTTCTCCCCAGCCATCACCATCATCTGGAGATCCATCTCCACACCGCCACCGTCCTCCTCCTCCTCATATTCTCTCTCTCTCTCTCTCTCTCTCTCTCTCTCTCTCTCTCTCTCCATTACAAGAAAAAAGGCTTTTAGCGACGGGTAAATCCGTCGCTAAAACAATTAGCGACGGATTTACCGTCGCTAAAAGTCCCTCGTATAAAAGCCCGTCACTAATAGTTTAGCGACGAAATTTTCAAATCCGTCGTCAAATATGTAAGTTTTTGCGACGGATTTATTTTTAATTAGCGACGGAATATCCCTCTCTAATTATATTTTAAGTATTTTAATTTATTTTATTTTTTTGTTAAATTAGCGACAGAATAAATGTTCTAGCGACGGAATATTCCGTCGCTAATTAACTGATAGTAGGAAGACTTTTAGCAACAGAATTAATCCGTCGCGTATGCGGCCTTTCGGCCGATTGAGACCTCCGGCGTATCCAGCCATCGCTTCAACGCCCCAGTACTCGCACCCGTACTAGTGGACGCTAATGGCTATCCGAATTGCTGCTCGAACCCCCTAAGCTGTTCATACGAGGTTTGCAAAAACAGTGGTTTAACGATATGTTAGGGCATTAATTAACGCAACGGACATTGAGGATAGAAAGACAATCTCAATTCTCAAATGCTCAATGCAATAAAAACTAACAAAAATCACACATTCAATCCAATTGGGTCCCATCATCCGTCAACAATCTCAAATGCTCAATGCACAATTAACAACCTAAAATCATCAATTAACAACCTAAAATCATCAATTAATAATCGCAATTACTTCAAATACACAGCTAATAACCTAAAATCATCAATTAAATACCTAAAATCACAGATCATTAATCACAATTCTCAAATACAAAATTAACAACCTAAAATTATCAATGTTCAAATAGGAAAAAATTGTTCAAAATGCACATATCTGATGCGCTTGAATTATTTCAATTTATGGTTCGATTGTATTAGGGCATTCAATTTAGGGTTCAATTAGTTTAATTTAGGGTTCGATTCGATTAGGACATTCAATTTAGGGTTTAATTAGGGTTCAATTACATCAATTTAGGGTTCAATTAGGGGGTTCTATTGATTCAATTTAGGGTTCGGTTGATTTGGGGCATTCAATTTAGGGTTCAATTTAGGTTCCAGTTGGATTAGGGCATTCAATTTAGGGTTCAATTAGTTTAATTTAGGGTTCAATTCGATTAGGGTATTCAATTTAGGGTTTAATTAGGGTTCAATTACTTCAATTTAGGGTTCAATTAAGGGGTTCTATTGATTCAATTTAGGGTTTGGTTGATTTGGGGCATTCAATTTAGGGTTCAATTAGGGGGGTTCAATTATTTCAATTTAGGGTTCGGTTGGATCAGGGCATTCAATTAGGGGTTCAATTAGTTTAATTTAGGGTTCGATTCGATTAGGGCATTCAATTTAGGGTTTAATTACGGTTCAATTTAGGTTCAATTAGGGGTTCAATTATTTCAATTTAGGGTTTAGTTGGATCAGGGCATGCAATGAGGGGTTCAATTTCAATGAATGGGTTCAATTAGGTTGAATCAGGGTGCATTACAATTAATTTGTTCAGTTAGGGTTAATCAGGTTTAATTGGGGTTAATTCGTTCAATTAGGGTTACGCGGGGTTAATTACTGTTAATTGGTTAGATTAGGGATAATTACGGTTTGATTAGGAATAATTGGGAACAAATTAAGGATAGTAAGGGTTTATCCGGGCTAATTATGCTTTAATTAGGGTTTAGGGTTTAAGGTTAACCGGTTCAAATAGGTTTAATCAGAGCTAATTACAATTAATTGGTTCAATTAGGATTAATCAGGGCTAATTAGGTTTTATTGGCTCAATTAGGGTAAATCGGGATTAATTAGGGCTAATTGGTTCAATTTAATTGGTTGAATCGGAGTTCATTACAATTAATTGGTTCAGTTAGGGTTAATCAGGTTTAATTGGGGTTAATTCGTTCAATTAGGGTTACGCGGGGTTAATTACTGTTAATTGGTTAGATTAGGGATAATTGCGGTTTGATTAGGGTTAATTTGGTTCAATTAGGGTTACTTGGGAACAAATTAGGGATAATTAGGGTTTAATCGTTACAATTACATTACAACAAATTAAATTACATTACAACAAATTAAATTCAATTACATTATAACAAATCAAATACAATTACATTACAATAGATTAAATACAATTACATTATAACAATAGATTCAATGCGATAAATAATTTCTAGCATACAATTACATTATAACAACAGATTAATTTCTAGCATATTTGAATAGATTCAATATGATAAATAAATTCTAACCGAGAAAAAAAGTGAGCTCGGGCAGTGGTGGTGCGAGGCGGATGACGACACTGGCGCACGGAAGGCAGCGGCAGCGGTAGTGGCGCGCAAAAGGCTGCAGAGGGTGGTGGTGCGGCGGAGGGGGATGAACTGTGGTGCGACTGTGAGGTGGCTGTGGCAGTAGTGGGGTAGCAGCGGGGCGGCGGGGTGGCTATGGGGACTGCAGAGGTGGTGGCGGGGGTCTGTCGCCGGCGTGGGGGGCTCGTGGGGAGGGACGGAGGCAGGGGCCTTTCGCCGGCGTGCTAGTGGGGAGGAACGTTACGGAGGACGGTCGCCGTGAGGGGGGATCGTCAAAGGTGAGAACGCCGACAGAGAGAGAAACGGCGACAGAGCCATAAACGAGGGACATAGTGAGAAACGGGGGGAGAGAGAGAGAAATATCTGTGTACTAAAGAACTTTTAGCGACGGAATTATCCCGTCGCTAAAGGTCCGTCGGTAAAAACATTTTAACAGACGGATATTTTTAGCGACGGTATTATTTCGTTGCTTAAATTTTTTTAAAAATCATCCAAAATTATTAAATTCCCTAAAAATATTTTGCGACGGTTTATATCGTCGTTAAAAGACCGTCGGTAATGTTTTTACCGACAAAATAATCCGTCGGTAAATTTTTTTTTTGGACAACGTTCTTACCCACGGAAATTCCGTCGCTAAAAGCCTTTTTCCTTGTAGTGCTTCCTCCCCATCCGCTTGCCGTCATTCCTGGTACCATCGTCGTCCGACCTATCCAACAGCGCGCATATGTTTGTTCTTTTATGATAACAAGTTAGATCCCCACACGCTAGCGGTGTGGGTGTTGCAAAGATATTGTTTATGCAAAAATTGAAATCTGGAGTGTTATATTATTCAAGTTTAAGATATTAAGAAGATGCCCTCTCTTACGTATTCTGCTAATTAAGCAGGTGTAAAGTGAGCATTCTTCGACCTTGTCAGCATATTAACTAAAGTACAAGAAACATTTGCTCTTGATCCCAAAGACAAAGTTTGCCAAAACTATATATTACTAAAGAAATCTAATATAACCCGCTTTTACCCATTTCCTTTTCGGTTTCTACTTTCACCTGGTTATTGATAAACTGATGGAAAGAGCTCTGCTACTCCTGCGACAGGGAGAATAACCAAAACACTTCTAGATCAAACCTTTGCAACTCGTGCATTGACCACTTGACCACGGACTACTAAACACATCCAAGATGGAAACTTAAAGATGAAGTTGTACTCGCTGAAGATGAAACTTAGCTTCTATGTATTCTCAACTCTTGAGCATAGTTGGTGTATTAATCTTGAATATCTTACAATTACATAAAGCAAAATAAATCTTAGGTAAGATAGCATCAAAGCACGTGCTAGCTCGTTCTGCAAAAGGGATAATCAGGAAAATGTCTATTACATGCGTTTCGTATAAAACATAACAAGAAACATATATTTTTTACAATTTCAAAGAAACTTGATTCACCAAAGCTTCGCATTGATCTTTTGAAACCTACTGAGGGCTTAATGATATGGCAGAGCTGGCTGCTTTAAGAAATAGAAACTCACATAAATATTAGTCAGCCTTTACGTGATATATATAGTATTTTTAACACCAGAAATTATGTTTTGACATATATAAATGCAACACATGTAAAAAAAAATGCTCTGATGCAATAGTATTTCCACATAGCACATGCAAAATTTATTTATTCGCGCATGCAAATGACCAACTAATTAAGATAAACTAATACCAAGTGCATATATTTAATCGCCCATTGAGATTGATTGTCACAATTAGCATTTTCTTCTCATTTGTAAGCTCATGTTTTCCTCGGAAAGTCAAGCTCTAACATTGACCAAGCACAATGAAACATGGCATAATGCAATCACTAATTTCTCGAAGCATCCAATGGCTACCTTTAAGAATCCTCTCGGTCGCACCATTACTCCCACAAGTAAAGTATGAAATTCACATTTCACAGCTAGAACGATAACATATGTTTAGTAAACAAGTCTTTAGAAGCCGACAGTTTCGGATGCACTTACAAAGTACATACACTGAAAAATGGACTAATGCTAGCTAGCCATTGTTTCCTTGCAAACAACGTGAAGTTTAGGATGATAAAAGTTTTGTTCGTTACTGTTGTAAAAATTATAAATAGTTTCATAAAGGTTCTGAGCACTGAGCTTCTAGTCGTAAGTAGCAAGATGAACACAATGTATGTCATAAACTCAAATTAATCCTTGTACAGTGCTTCATGACCTAATTCATATGATGTTGCTTTAGTGGCAAAGCGATAATGCAATCTAGCAAAGAAATGAATCTATATGCTACCCGATAAACTGAGAGTTAATTAAAGGATCTTACCGAGAGGGTGACCTTAATGAGAAGTGGAGTAATGGAAAAACACAAGGGAACATGAGAAGTAGCGATCCTCTGTCTTCTATGCGGCTTATAGCCAACACAAACCAACACATGCAAGTAGAGATCCACTACTCGCTTCCATTTAAGTAGATTAGAGTTCTATCGCATTTAACATACGTCTGTCTCATTTCGGCCATACTTGCATTAGCATAAACAAAAACAATTTGAATAGTAGGTGTAGTTAGCAACATTTTAAGCAGGCTACTAGATAACAAAAAGAGGAAAAATAATTCACGTGACAATCTTACAAAAGTGTTGCCAGCCAAAACCAAATCAATCATCTTGGTAAAGTAGAAATCACATTTTTCTGAAGTAAAATCCCATTATCAAAACTCTTTTTGGAACTTATTTCTGTTTATCTGCTGGTGCAAAATTATTGAAAAGGAAAAAGTTATGAACATGAAAATCAGGGTTAATAGCGAAACTATACCATCACATACGGCACGTTTGCAAATTATATCTTAGACCTTTCAAAATAGCTTTTTTATCCACCAAACTATGGCTAACGTTGCAAACGTTTACCTTCCGTCCATTTTTTTTGAAAAATCTAGGGTTTGCAAGATTATCCCCCAAGATATTGAGGGCATATTGGTAAAATTGCATGCGCATGTTTTGGAGGGAAAGATTGCGGGGCTGTAGCATAAGGGAGTCCAAATTCTCTGTTTTGGGTCATTTCCAAAACAGAGAAGATCATTTCGATCGTGGCACAGAGACGATCGTGCGATGATTTTGCCAAAATCATCGCGACTACGGCTTCTTTCCTGATATAATCACGACAATGGTGGGGTTCTGCGCCAGGGCAACTACGGGCTTCCAGAATACGGTAAGTCATTCATTCATTCATTTATTTATTTTCAGTAGATTCAATTATATTATCAATGATTACCTTTTCAACGATTGAAAATTAGTCGCGATTAGGGTTTTCTAGTGTTCGTATTTTCCTGTTATAGCATTTATTGCAATTAGGGTTTATGTTGTGCCTGTTGTAGTGAAACTGAGAAACATGGCTTTTCCTGTTATGGAATTGCAACATATTTTAATTTGTGCAGATATTCGAATGAATGCAATTAGGGTTTATGTTATACTATATCTTGTAATTAGGGTTTATGTTGTGGCAGTTGAAATGAAATTGGAAAAATAGGCTTTTTTTGTAATTCATTTTCAACATATTTTAACTTGCAATTTTTATTTGATTTAATGAAGAATANGACTCTGAATTCTTTACTGTTGAGTTGCACCATGGAGGAGAATTTAGAAACTGCCCTGTTACAGTTTATGTAGGTGGTAAAGTTGCTTATTTTGACTTATGTGATCCAGATGAGATGTCTTTTCTTGAGTTGGTTGATTGTTGTGAGAAATTAGGGTATGAAATAGATATGGAGAAACAAGAGAACTGGCCAAAATTTTATTCTAAGATGCATGGTTGCACCTTAAGTACAGGACTTCTGTTATTAGGGACATATCAGATTGCCCTAATCTTCACCAAGAATGTAAAAGACAATAGGGTAATAGCAGTTTATGTGAAGCACAGAGAGCACATGGATAGTCAAGACACTTCTACATCTACCGTTCTGGCTAAAAATGTGCAATCTTCTGGTAGAATTTTAGAGTCAAAGAACACCATGGATGAAGACAGTGATGGCTCTGTAACCTTAAAGGACTCTGTAGAGGTTAGGGAAGAAGATGGTAAGATAGTGGACAGTGATTACCCTGTTAGTGATGATGAAGTTGTGAAACTGCGGACTATTGCAGTACGGGACTTAACAAAGGTTCTTGATGCAGGGAATGACTCTGACTGTACACCAAATGAGGTGGAATTGGATAGGTCATCTGATGAAGAAGGTGCTCCTAAAATGAAAAAGAAACCATGAAAAAAGATTAGTTATCCCCAGTTCAATGAATCAATGTCTGAAGATCCCTCATTTGAGTTAGGTCAGTGCTTTGCCTCACACCTACAATTGAGGGAGGCTATTAGGAATTATGCATGTAAGAATGGAAAATTCATTAGCTTTACAAAGATGGAGAAGATGAGGGTTAGAGCTGTGTGTTGTAAGGGTGACTATCCTTGGGTCCTATATGCTTTTTACATGTACATGACCACCACTTTGCAAGTGAAAACCCTAAATCCGGAACACACTTGCTCAAGGACATATGAGGTTGACATGGTGAACTATAGGTGGATTGCAAGAAGGATAAAGTCTTCCCTGAGATCTAATCCTAAATGGCCAGTTCAAGCTATAGTTGATACACTTCATGAATCCTACAACATTGAGGCCACTAAATGGCAGATATATAGGGCTAAGGAACTTGCTATGGAGGAAATTGAGGGCAATTGCAAGGAACAATATGAAAAGCTATGGAGCTATAGGGCAGAGGTTTTGAGGAGTAACCCCAATACCACTTTTGATTTGGAGGTTCAGGGTGGTAGGTTTAAAAGACTGTATGTATCTTTTGGGGGTTGCAAGAAAGGACTTGTGCAGTGCTTAAGGCCTGTACTCATGATGGATGGATGCCACTTAAAGGGCCCTTACAAAGGGATTCTATTAGCTGCAGTTGGGATAGACCCTAATGATGGTATGTGGCCAGTGGCTTATGCAGTGGTTGAAGTGGAGAATAAGGATAACTGGAAGTGGTTTGTTAACCTGTTGATTAATGATGTGGGCATTCAAAATCAGTTTGCCTAGACATTTATAAGTGATAAGCAGAAAGGTCTTGTTCAAGTGTTAGAGGAACTTGTACCACATGCAGAACACAGGTTTTGTGTTCAGCATCTTGTTCAGAATTTTAGACTTGAGTTTAGGAGCAAAGCATTGATTGACCAGGTATGGGCTTGTGCTAGAGCTTCATACAAAGATAAGTTTGAGAGAGAGATGCCAGTCTTGAAAAAGGCCAGTGAGGGTGCAACTACTGGGCTACTTGCTAGGTCAGGTAAACACTGGAGCATGTCACACTTTAGGGCATTCCCCAAGTGTGACATTTTACTTAACAACTAGTGTGAGTCTTTCAATTCAGCAATCCTGCCTGCAAGAGACAAGCCTATCATATCATTGCTTGAGTGGATCAGGTTGTACAACATGAAAAGGTTGGTGAAAAAAAGAAAGTGGATAGCAAATAAGGCAAAAAAAAAAATTCCCAGGCATCCAAGCCAAACTGAAAACTATCAAAGAGCATTCCAATGTCTGTATACCACAATATTCCGGTGATAAGAAGTTTCAATTTTTGTTAATGTATGGGGGGCAGGCCAGTGTTGACTTGAATGCACATAGTTGTAGCTGTAGAAAGTGAGACTTAACAGGAATACCCCGCATACATGATGTTGCTGCAATCCATCATGCAGGAGAGTTACTTGAGTGTTAGGTGGATCAGTACTATTGGTTTGATACCTACAAGAGAGCTTATGACAATATTGTGTACCTTCTGAATAATGAAGATCAATGGCCACAAACTGAAATGGATCCACCACTGCCACCTACACTTAGAGCCACAGTAGGTAGACCAAAGAGGCATAGAAAAAGACACCAAAGTGAAGTGAAAATCCCAAACAAGCTAAGGAAATTTCAAGCAACACACAGCTGTAGAACATGTGGCAAACTTGGTCATAACATCAGATCTTGTGAACAAACTTTGGAAAATGGCAGTGTTGTATTAGATGCAGCCCAAGAGGGTGCTGCTCAAGCTATAGCTCAGGGGGTGGTACTCATGAGGAAGATGGCCAGGGTGGTACTCAGGGGGGTGGTAGTCAAGAGGAAGATGGCCAGGGTGGTACTCATGGGGGTGGTACTCATGAGGAAGATGGCCAGGGTGGTACTCAGGGGGGTGGTAGTCAAGAGGAAGATGGCCAGGTCATGCAGAACACTATTGGTGCCCAGGAGTCAATGCCAGAAGAAATTACTATCCCAGAGGTACATGTGCATATCATTTTGCATTTCTTTATTTTATGTTACCTTGTATTTGGATTAACTAAATTGTTTTTGACTTTTTTATTCAGAATATCTCAACTGAAATGGACCTATCATAGAATGTGTCTTTGGATTTGGACTTGCCACGGGAAAGGGCTGAGCAGGTAACTTGCATTTCTTTATTTTATGTTACCATGTATTTGGATTAACTAACTTATTGTTTTTGGTTTTTCTTAGGAGAAACAGCTTCAACCCCTGCCAAGCAGTGGCAACAAGAATGAGGCATACAATGCAGCCGTGGCTCAGGCAATAAGGGAATTTCAAGCAATCAATGCTCAACTGCATCACAAATATAAAGACACTGATTTGTTTCAAGTGATTGGCAAGTCATTGGACTACTCCCTGGAGAGAGTTACTAGGGAAAGTGAACCAAGGGGGTACAGTTTCTAGCCATGCAGTTGTTTCTGACAGAACAAAAAAGGGCTCAAAAAGGACATTGGGACTAGTAAAACTTTGTGCATATGCAATGTAAGTTTCAAATATTGTTTGCGATGGTTTTGGTGATAATTGTTTAATTTTCTGTTATAGAGGAAAAAGGCCAGACCTGTCTGGAAGCCAACTGGCCCACATGTTGATCTGTCACAAGAAAATATGAACCAACAACATATGGCTACACCAAATGCTTATCAAACATCAGAAGTGGTAAGAAAATGTTGCCACTAAAGTACAAAAACAGAGCACAAAATGTTTATATTCTTACACTTTGGAGTTCATGCAGGTTAAACCACCACCCATCACAGTGCATGGACACCCAGTTTTTAAGCAAGCACCTCCACCAATGGTGAAGAAAATGGGGTCAACATCAGTGAAGGTTGCTCAATATACTTGGAAGGGAGAAGCATGCACAACCACCTCATCCTTGCAAACTGTTGCAGTTCAGACCAGAAGTTCTACTCAAGGAAAGGGGAAAGAAAAGAACACTGCTAGTGGTAAAACAGCAGCCAGGGGCACCTCATCCTTGCAGGCTACAACAATTCAGACTAGGAGTTCTTATAAAAGCAAGGGGGAAGGGATAGACACTACTAGTGGAAAGAAAGCAGTTGCAGGAGACAAAGGTAAAAGGAATGGGAGAAAGGCATGGAAGTGAAGTAGGTTGGCATGGAAGTTAGTAATTACGTAATTTACATATATAAGTACTTGTAGGTTGGCCTTTGGCTATGGATTTTGGGTTATATGGCCATTTTTTGTGAAGAAAATGGGGAACTGCATAGGGCCATTTTTTGGTGCAAATAGAGTATGGTGAATGTTATATGCTGGGGCATTTTTTGTGCACATACGGGGGGGGTATATGGTGATCATTTGGCCAGCTTTAAAAGGGCCAAACATTGAGTAGATATTAGGGTATATGAGGAACATATGAGCAGATAAATAGATGGGCAATTTTTTGTTTGTATACAAACTGCATTTGGCCAGGTCTTTAGGGCATTGTCTATGTGATAAATGCTTAACAGCTCTTGTTCACAATTGATGTAACTTGGATACTTTTGTACCAAGAGGGATGATTAAGTTTTAATATTAATGACTATTTTTTCATGTGTTGGATGCTTAGTACATTTAATTAATGTGTTGTTACATTTGATTAAATTAATGACCGTAAATTTGTCAAGACTTAGTTATTTACATCAACAAAAAGCTGGTATAGTCTGAGTTGGAGGGATGATTAAGTTTTAATATTAATGACTATTTTGCTGATTCTCCATGCAAGAGAGCATACGCCCCAGTATCACATACATTTCTTTGAAAGCGCTGTCGGCGTCTTTCCCCGAAGAACTTGCTTCTATGTCAGCCATTCGTACCTATAAAGAGGCATGAAATTAGAGAGAACCGAATTTCTAAGATCAAGCTTAAGACTTAACTCCGATGATCATATCCTGGCTAATAAGCGAAACTTAAGCTCTGATACCATCTTAATTGTCACGCCCCAAGAAGTATGACGCGACAACACATATTCTAACATGCTAACCTTCTTCTGAAGGTAATCAAAGTGCGCTAATTGCTTTCGAATATAAAAAACACAACATGCCTTTTAAACATATATTACATTCGCCCATTCTTATAAATCCAAGCTTGTTACACACGTACACACCACACTTTCACACTAGTTCTTTAGCAAATGACACTAGCACACCTCGCCCTCTATTTACAAGTGCACAAAGACTTACTATCCCTGATTCTCGGGCACAAAAGGGTACTCAAAATCTTCCTCGCCCACCACTTCTTGATGCTCTCTAGTATCTAAAAAGTAGAGATGGAAAAGGGGGTAGCCACAGCTAAATAGAGCAGACGTATGACCAACTTAAACACTATCTTAATCATAACAAGTGTGCGTAAACCAAACAGAACGTGCTTGTCATTAACTTATGCATGGCATATGGTAGACTGCAGCGAACGAGGAAGAAATAAGTCAAGCATAACACATATCATGATGACTCTAAGGAGCCCAAATCACAAGCCGAATGCTGGTTCACCTACCATCCTTTCTTGGTAAGACCCTAAATTGATCAACTCAGACTTCGTTATCTCCAATTGTTCGTTCCTCAACTGCCACTGCATAGTCCTCTTGTGCATTTCATCATTCTGTACATGCCCCTCTTCTAATTTCTTTAATGCCAACCACCCAAACACCATTCCATAATCGCATACATTCGGATCAAACCATTTAAAGAACTTACATTTTTGTTCATCCTACATACATATAAAAAAAACCCTACATTAGTTAAGATCAAAATTTCATATGATTATCAAATTAGGAGTGTAGGTAGTTTACCTTGTAGTAAGCACATCCCAAAAATCTTCTACCCGGATTGTTCTTGGTCCACGACATGGTCAATGGGGCCGTTTGTCCACAATAGCAGGTGGTGGGCATGGATGAATTTGTGGAGTGGTTTGATTTTCCAGATCTAGAAGTATTGTTGTTGCTTTCATCCATGAGTGAGTGTGTGAGAGTGTGTGTGTGTGTGCGTGTGCGTGAGTGTCTATGTTACGTGAGAGTCTGTGTGTGTGTGCGTTTGGAATTTGGGGGAAAAAGAAGTCATTTTGCTCTTTATTCAGGTTAACAGCATTTTTTGCAAAATTATACCTTAACATTTGTTAAGGTTGCATTTTTATACCCCGGCAAAAAGTGACCTGACCAAAATACCCTCACAGTTAATGGAAAAACTAACAAGGTGTGGGCACCAGAATTGTGCCATAGTTTGGTGGATAAAAAAGCTATTTTGAAAGGTCTGAGATATAATTTGCAAACGTGCCATATGTGAGGGTATATTTTTGCTATTAACCCTTAAAATCATGTTTTACTTTTATCTTGCAAGAAAGAAGCGCGAGGACTTGCCTTTCTCGATGATGCATTTCAACCACCATCCCACCACTTTTGTCGTAGGAAATTCCCTTCTCCTACAGCCACCGAACCATCTTCACCCGCAACCCATGTCCACGAGGTATATGCCCTCCTTATAAACAATCATCCAAATCATCAGCACCAAAAAAAATAAAATAGGAAACAGCCACTAGTGCCCTCACAGCAAACACTTCTCTCCACCAGGTCCATGCACTACTCCGAGTGGCCCTACTACTGCTACTATACCAACCAACATCCAACCCTAATCTTCCAAAGAAGCACGACATCAATTGAGTACATATAAAACTTAGCAGGTAGATGAAATACATTATTGGATCTATGAACAAATGCTTTCACATAACTCGTGGATTTGCTAAAAGTTAGTATACCCTGAAAAAAAATTTATGATATTACTATTTTTAATACAGAATTTTGGGTGTATAAAGTAGCGTCGGTTTAGAAAATAACTGGTTTTTCGCTTAGAGGGTAAACTGTAATTTACGAGGATCATTTTAGATAAGCTTTAAAACTTTAGGGGGTTTATTGTAATTTACAACCTGGCCTTGTCCCACCCGTTCTTCCTCATTCTGAATCACTATTCTTTTCCACTCTTACCTAGGAGGCCGCAAGTTAGGGTTAGGGGCAATTGTGGTGAACAATTGAGGATTTTGACAACATTGTTGATATTTTTGGCAAGTTTTATCAAAACAATTTAGGGATTTCAATATCTAGGATTTGATGGATTTAGTGTTACAAAATCTAGATTGATACTTTAGGTAGCATTTGTCAAAGTTTGTTCTTTTGAAAACTAGAAAGAGTTTTGTTTTTTTTTTCTTCCATCAGTTTAAAAAACTGTTGTACTTTTGACAGAGTTTCAATTAGGACAACTCTTTAAGTATATTTTTTATGTACATTCTCACATAATTAAATAAATATTACAACAAATGTGTCAACTCAAATCTTCAAATAGAAACAGAGAATAATTCATACAAATCAGGCGCAAACAATGGAACCAGCTATTCAATTACTACAGTGTTCCAAATTAAATCATTTGGCTCATACTAGAGATCATTTTGTTGCCATTTTTTTGCCCCAACAGGCCCTTTGCCCCGCAAATCTAATTATATATATATGAAAGCCGAAGCTGAGAGAAAGTGGTCACGTCACTGCCTACGTGGACACTCTCTTAACTCGCCATATGGACTTTCCTATTTTGATTTATAGAAATATTTTGAATTTACTTACCTTTGTAGTAATGATTTGGATTTCCTCTTTCTCTCTCTCTCTCTCTCTCTCGCTCTCTTTCAATTTGATTTGAATTCCTTTTTGCTATTTGAAATTCAGCCAAGTATATAGATTTTACATTTCTCTATCTTCTATATCAACATGTCCCACTCATAAATTTTATTTATATCTTTTCAATTTCATTAATTCCTAGATTTTGCCAAAAATAATTATCTATATATTTCTTTTAATCTTAAATCTTTTTTATTGTGAATAAGCTCAATATTCTTCATTCTTTTTTCTCTCTAACAACCATAATCTCATTTCTTTTATTCATTACAACTTTATGTATATAGTTTACTCTCGCATTTTATTTTCAATCATTTATTATACGTCTTTACTCCTTTCTTTGTGGTCTTGAGTAACACAAATCTCAATATACGGATTATTGTTGTTAGTATTATCACTATAATTACGATTAGTTGGATAGACTATTTTTATAATTTTATATACTATATATGTTTCATATTTATTTGTTATTAAAAGCTAACAATTATTACTCAAGTTTATTTTAAACGACAAAAATTGGTAGGAAAACTCATATAAAAAGGTTGAATTAATTTCTAATTGTTTTTTATTTGTCACTACCAATTTTGTTATTGTTATTAGGCATACAAATATTAGATATTTCAATAAACACTTTGATAGTTGTTGCTCCCATGTGCAACGCACGGGATCAAAACTAGTACAAAGAGAAACAGCGATCTGAACAAATTTTAGCTACCCTTTTCACAGTGCATCCCCTCCACTTATCACAGTTTCTGTGTTCGTTAATCTTTCTCGTAGTTGAATTCGAGATATGCCAAAGATACAATTCATTACTTTAGCCTGATGCAAGCGCTCAATTATACCCACTGTGACAGTAAAGTAAAGTAAGAAGAGAAGGTAGTCTGGTTGAATGGGTATTGTAGTGGGTTGAATCGGGGTGGCGGATGGTTCAATCAGAGCGGCAGTGGATTGAATTGAGTATGGGGAAGAGGAGTCTTGTTTCAAATTATGGTGAGAAAGGGTACTCATAGCCATTCAATTTGACACAGCCTCTGTTGGATGTTAAACACTTTAAGATTGGAAATGTTAAAGGATTGATGAAAGCTCATTTATCTACCAAGTACTAACATTGATGACACAGGAGAGCCAAGCATCCTTGAAGACGATTGAAATTAAGAAAGTTAAAGAGGAGAACTTTGACAGTGGTAGATTCGGTGGAGAAAGGAGATGGAGGCAGAGTAGGTAGTTGGCGACCGAGGCTGTGTGACGGAGGCGATGGATGCGGCGGACGCGGTGAGAGATCGAGCCAGTGGGAGATGGAGGAGGTGAAAGAGGAGATTGAGGCGGAGGAGGAGGTGGAGGCAGTGGGAGACGGAGGCGGTGGGGCGATGAAGGCTGTGGAAGCAGTGAGAGATGAATGGCGCTGTGGGAGATGGACTTGAGTAGTCCGAGGAAAGGAGAGGAAGATATGAGAAAAGTGGAAACGACAGTTATTAGAAGGTTTTATAGTAGCCCAAAAAAGATGCATTTTTTTCTGTTGCTACGGAGGCTTGATGTCTGGACCTCATTAAAAGAGGGCTGAGCCACGCGAGTTTTCAGTTTGCAAAACCAGAGAAAACACCAAAACCTGGTCTGCAAAATTGAGCTCACATTTGCAAAATCTTGCCAAAATTTTAGAAACCCAAACTCTAGCAAGCAACCCAATTTTTTTGGAGTTTTAAAAAATTTGCAAACTGGGCCAGAAAAGCAGAAAACCAAGGTGGTTCCAAACGTACCCTTAATAACCTTTGATTGTATAATATAGCTTTTGGGTTTGCAATTTGAGGTAAGGGTTGCATACGCCATAAAAAATTATCGTTTACTGACCAATTAATTCTTATTTGCTTGAGTCAATAAATTGGATTTTGTTCATCCTTTTACTTATGTTTACATTCTTCATAATAGCCTCTATTCATGGCCTAGACGGAATTTTCTGTTGCGAAAGATCCCAAACCCGTCTTTAAAGACTTTTACCGACAAAATTTATGTCGGTAAAATTATGTTGGTAAAAACGCCGTCGCCAAAAGACTAGCGACATAATTATGTGATCTGTCGGAAAAAAAAATACTTTTATACACGGAATTAATGAATTTTAGCATTAGAAAATGCCGTAGCTAAAGATATTTTTATCCTGTTTCCTAGTTTCTGAATTTCTCGGTAAAAGAATAAAATAAAAACTTTTAGCGACAGAATTATGCCGCTAAAAGTCCGTCTCAAAAGTCTTTAGCGACTTAATTTCGTAGCTAAAAAAGAGTGTCTCTGAAACACTTAAGTGATATATATAAGGACTTTTAGCGACGGAATTCCGTCGCTAAAAGTTCATTTGCAAAAGCTTAAAAAGGTTGTTTTTAAATTGTTATTATTTTTAAATATTCAAACATGTTTCAGACAATTAACCCTGATCAAATAATCCAACAACAATTTAATTCCTTAAACTAGCAATCTTCATTTACCAAATAAGATTTTAAGTCATATGCACCACCAACTAACATTAAATACTCAACTACAAAAATAAGATGTTCCCTGAATATATATATATATATATGGATCGTGATCCGTTGCTAGTGCTAGAAAGTTGCTAACGCGATCTGGCCGTCCGCTACATTATGTAGCGGACGATAATTTTCATCCGCTACACTATGTAGCGGACTGTGAAAAAGTGGTTGTGGCGTGCGATCTGGCCGTACATTCTCGGGTATGGACGGTCAGATCACGCTAGCAACTTGGGTTAAGTTGTTAGGGCTAGTAATGGATCAGCTTCATATATATATATATATATATATATATATATATATATATATATATATATATCACAATGTACAAATCCCAAGTTTCATTGAAACTAAAAAAAAATATCAAATATATATATATCACATTGTACAAATCCCAAGTTTCACTGAAACTAAAAAAAAATCAATAGCCCTTCTTTATCTCCCAACTAAAAAAAGAAACACATAACAAAAATTCAAACATAAGGTTTCGTTTGACATTTTCTGAACTGGTCAAAAAATTACTGCTAATTAAGTTTCAACGGACACTTCTTCCATTGTGACTCTGAGTTCCACTTCAACTATCTCTTTTACAATTTCATCTATGTCCGAATCAAAGTATTCATTTTCTACAACAAATCATATTCAAGTTCAATCTAAGTCAACTAAAAAGTGTAAGGTACTACGCAAATTAATCACCTTTATCAAACCCTCAACTAAAGAATATGCCAAAAAGAAAAAAAAGGATACAAAATCAGCCAGTTACTTGAGTTTTGTCATTCTGCAAATTTTATCTAATATTTTGTCTTATTATCATATTGCTCGTTGATATTGGCCATCTTTAGTATGTTTGGCGTCCCAGACCACTATAAATAAGGCCCTTGGCCAAAAAATTTTAAGGATCTGAGCTTCTTCTCCCTAAGGGTTTTATACCATTTCTCTTGGAAGGTAGTATATCCTCTTTTAAGGGAACTTAGCCTTTCATATTTCACTTAAAAAAAATTCTTATTTTCTTGTAACATGGATTCTTCGCAGAATATTCCCAAGTCATCCAGACTAGCAAACTCGCGTGGTATACTTTACAGCTTTCTAGTCTAATTTAATATTCTAGAACTAATTGCCTTCCCCACAATCACAATTCATTTATAGCATAAAAATCATAAAAAGAGTCATTTTAAATCTTAGTTAAAGCCTAAGACTGACGTGTAGGTCGCCTCCCGTAAGATTCGAGTCGAACCACGATGGTTTTGGTTCTGATTTGTCC
The DNA here is from genome assembly GCA_033065855.1 of Escallonia rubra. Lineage (NCBI taxonomy): Eukaryota > Viridiplantae > Streptophyta > Magnoliopsida > Escalloniales > Escalloniaceae > Escallonia > Escallonia rubra. The sequence goes on along the minus strand of JAVXUO010000288.1, from coordinate 39,189 downwards.
AATCGGATACGTAGGCTAGTCGACCCTCGATGTCAAGTTCAAGCCGAACCTTTGACTGTACCTTCAGCTCCAAGTCCTTGTACTAAAGGGACGTCTTGGTTTCTTAGTATATTAAACGGCTTGTTACATGTGCTGGTGATCACCCGTTATTAACTACCTGAGTTACAAGTGGGAGGTATATGATACAAGTTGACCCGACGAAGTGACCTTACACGGAAGTTAGGAGAGAGACCACATACTCGGACCATTTAGTGTTCTACCCTTTCTTGGAAGAGTATTTGTTTTGGCCTATGGCATATTGACAGGAGAACCAGCCAATATTCTGTGAGCTAACCGGTAATCATTCAAAAGTGGGAAGATGCTAACTAACTAGTCAGTTTTTCGTGCTTTTAACCGGACGATTAGACAGCAAGTGCATTACCTGAAAATTAGAAACTTGTTAATTTATATACCAAGCCTAAACCTACAGACCAACCAGACACTTAGTCAGAACCCCTCCTGCCCCATAATTTTCCTGAATCAAACCTTGGATCCGCTGACCAACCGGTCGGTTCACCTTCTTAAGTGATTAGACGGTTAGTTAGAGACTTCCTACCCCATAACTTTGTCCAAATCAAAACCTATATATACTGATCAACCGGTCGGTTCACTCACCGATTGAGTGGACGGTTAGACAGAACCATTCCTTTTCCATAATATTTTTCATACCAACCCTAGACCTACTAACCATACTGAGTGACCGGACAGTTAGACGGAATCCCTCTTTTCCCAAGATATTTTCACACCAAACCCTAGACCTACTAACCAACCAGTCGGTTCACCCCCCTGGTAACCAAACAGTTAGTCAGTCTCATCCCCCATATTTTCACAAATCCAAAAATAAATCTATTGACCAATTGACCATGCCTCACATGCCCCATAAGATATGAACCCGTCAGTTTTATCTATGTAGTCTGTGTGATTAATTTTTTTTTAAAACTTCTCTATACAGTTAAGGCTAAACGTGGTTGGTATTGGGAACCATTCGGGAATCTCACTCAACCCCTAGTGGCCGAAGAATACCCACAGATGGCATATTTGGTCCGTATCATCATTGAGTTACAAAAGGACTTTCAGACTGGTTTTGCAGCCCTCTCAGATCAACACGCCCGAACAACCAAGTGATAGACAACCTTAAGAAAAAAAGGGAGAAAGGAATAGGAGGATGAGACTCAGTGAAGAAAAAGGATGAGAGGAATAATGCCGAGTTTGACTAACAACGTGAGTCTGAGGATGAGGATTAGAAGCTCGTCCACCCAAAATGGAAGGATACACTAGCTAGGCTCGAATCCTAGATTGCCTGAATAAAGAGAGTCGATGAACCACTAGATCTCAGTGCACTATGAATTCCAAAGACCGGTTATCATCTAAGTTCAAGATGCTAGAGATGGATAAATTTGATGGAACTACAGATCCCAAGATCAACATCAAGATGTACATGCGAGTGTTGCTACCCTACGGAGTGAGTCCGAATCAGTTGATACATATTTTTTTTTCACCGTACCCTCACTGAAGCTGCCTCTCGATGGTTCCTCACCCTAGAAAAGGCCTGAGTCCGAACCTGGGTGGGATGTTGTGAGGGAGTTTATGAATCAATACTAGTACAATGCTAATTTGGACATCACTCGTAAAGACCTAGAGACTACCAATCAAGAGCAAAGAGAGTCAGTATCTGCCTTTATCATGAGAAGGAAAAATAAGGCTGCTCAGATGTTGAACCGCCCTACAGAGAAGGAATAAGTGAATATAGTCAGAAACAATTTTCTCCAAGTGTACCATGAATACATCTTTGGCCCTACTACACAGCGTTCAAGTCACTAATGGGATCCCTAGAACATATCAAAGATGCCATCAGCAAGGGGACCATTTCTAGAGAGGTGAAACTAGGAGTATACCAAGCAGTCCCCAGAAATTCCAATGCACAACCAAAGACTGCCAATGCCAGCAACATCAATAATGTCCATGCGCCATAAGTAGTCTCATTGGAAGCCATCACAGAACCTAAAAGAAAGTTCACCCTATTGAATACTCCATTGCCCAGAGTACTCGAATAATTGTTGAAGAGAGGCATGATATCCAAGCTACGACCTACCCCACACCAGTGATGATATCGAAGGGATATGATGTTCAAGCTTTTTGCGTTTATCATCAAGGGAATGGACACTATGCATGAGTTTTAGACATGCCATCCAGGACCTTATTTAGAAAGGCAAAGTTTCTCATCCCGCCAAACTCAGTGTTAGGAAAGAGCCCTTTCCACCTCACAGGGTTAATTTTATTGATGATAGTCTACGAATGGTGGATCTGACTACATTCATCACCCCAACAAGCCAGTGTGTTCAAACCATTTCAGGGTTTGATTCTTTACCGGAATTATGTGATGTTATTTTATCAGAAGAGTTGATGAGGCCTTCACTGCCAAATAAGAGTACGATGAAGAGACGAGCTTTGTGTTTAGGACCATTGATAGGTTTCACATTTGACCAGATCAGGTCGAGTTTATCAAACCATTCCCCAGCCAGCAACAGCAGACCCACTATTCTCCCAAGACCCCCCAGAAAAAGTATTGGGCTAGCTAAAGAGAAACCTAAGTTGATAACTCAATATGGGGATTTTTATCTGCTTCGTACTCACGCCAACAGGCCTTTACCAAGTTACTCAGCAAAGCCCATACACCTATAGAGACACAACCGGAAGACCTATCCCGCATGCTAGGGGATATTCATTACAGGAACGTTCTCACCTTCTCTCTGAATCTAATTTTCCCAAGTCAGGAATCGACCACACGACCCGCTCTATTTCACAATGAGAGCACTTGATAAGAGGGTTTTCCTAATCCTCATAAATAATGATTCTACCATAAATGTTGGCCCCTTACGTACCGCCCAAACCCTTGGCATAGACGCCTTAGAATTTACCCCTACTAAACACGCCCTCTGAGCCTATGATAACACCTTGAGAGAGGTTATTGGCACAGTTAAAATCCCCATCACCATAGGAACTATAACTTTTGAAGTTGAGTTTCAGGTGTTCGACACACGTGCTGCATTCAATCTCTTTTGGAAAAGGCCGTGGATATATTCAGTTGGAGCAATCCCTTCTACCTTACACCAGAAAGTCAAATGTGTTTTGGATAGAGTCATTCTCACGATTATGGTTGACTCGTAGCTGCCTCAGATTGGACAGGTAGAAAGTGACAAGGACAGTGTTGCGGTACCACATAACTCATTAGATGTGCTACTTATCGGATTCAGGATCCACACCCCAGTTCCAGTGTTTGGAATTCAAGGAGTTTTATCTTGGTAAAACCTTCCTCACTTTTACACTCTATAGTAACACGATGGTGCTTCCCATGCTGAAAAAACTTTACTATTTCCCCTGAAAAGGTTTGGGCCAAAACTTCCAAGGACTTTTCAATTTTTCAATGCCCGAGAATAAGACATATCAATTTGGGTTGGGATACAAGCCCACCAAGGAAGAGAAGAAGAAATCTATTAAGAAGATAACCCATGCCAAGAAAAACTAAGAGAGTGGACAACTCGCGAACTTCAACACCATGACTAAGGTCCCTATCATGAATGGGTACTTTGTTAATGAACGAAAAGAAAAACCTTTCTACAGATTTCATAGCATGTTTACAACACATAAACGGGGGAGCTGATCAACGGGTGGGAAATCTTTTATGACTATGACTGGGGTGAGGACGAAGAACTGCCAAGTCTGACTGAGCCGAGCAAGGAAGACACTTCTTATTGGATAAACTTTATAGTGGCAGCGGGGATGACAACATGGTTTATAGATATGCACATCTTGGAGCTTATCTGTGAAGTGGATATGATCAGATTAGTGACCCGACAAGCTTAATCACTTCAGCACAGAGCGATGCGCAGAATTGGATGATCAAGTACGAACCGCTGACTGTAGAAATTATTATCAAACGTCATCTTGCTATCCAGGCTCTTCCCGAACCAAAAGACCTGGATGCCTATGTCTCCTTAGATAACCTGAATTTGCTTACATGTTATGTTCTCCTGACTTTTTAATTGATAATGTGATGGTCAATTTTTATTGGTCTGTGGTTACTGATTTAAGTTATGATGAATTAATCAATACGGTTAATGAGGAGTCACAACTAATGGACCCTGAAGAAAAAAATTATTTGGAAGAAATGATGAAAGGAATAGAAAACCAAGAATATAATCGAGTCAAGCCAGTGGCAGGGAAAACAATCAAAGTTAGCATAATAATGCTCGAAAACATAAAAGAAATCAAGATAGGGGCTAGCCTTGTTGGGAAAGAAAGGAAAGTACTGCACTCCTAAGAGAATCCACATATGGATTTACCTGGTCACATGTAACATGCCTAGTATCAATCTGTCGATTGTCGAACATCACTTACTTACCCTACCTAAAGCAAGACCAGTCAAGTAGAAGCTCCATGAGTTGAGACCGAATTGGTCTCTTATGGTCAAGGATGAGGTTATGAAGCTCCTTCAAGGACTGATTGAATACCCCACCTTGTTAGCCAACATTGTACTTGTCCCTAAACCGACCGGCCAGGTTCAAATGCCTGTTGATTACCGAGACCTTAATTCTCCCAAACCGACCGGCCAGGTTAGCCAACTTTGTACTTGTCCCCGTTATAGACATGATCGTAGACAACACCACCGAGCACGAGTTGGTTTCATTCGTGGATTGCTTCGCGAGATACGATCAGATAAAGATGGCTCCCAAGGATCAGGAAAAACTAGCCTTCACCACCCTATGGGGTATATTCTATTACACCCTGATGACTTTTGGATTAAATAATGTGAGGGCTACATACTAGTGAGCCGCTACTACCCTCTTCCATGATATGATTCATAAGGAGGTAGAATTGTACGTGGATGATATGATCACAAGTCTAAGAAGCGTGAAGATCACTGTATGGTTTGAGAAATTAAGGCAGTACAATGTTAGACTCAACCCACGTTAGTGTGTGGCCGAGGTTACAGTTGGAAAGCTACTAGAGTTTATGGTCAGGAAGCGGGGCATAGAGGTCAACCCACCTTAGATAAAGGTATAGTGGAGATGACCCTGCTTAGGAACGAGAAACAGATTCGAGGATTCTTGGATTGAGTCCAATACATAAGCCTGTTTATATCCAAATTGACTATGATTTGTGAACCCGTATTCAAGTCCTTAAAGAAAGACTAAGCCAAAGAGAGGAATTCCTTCTGCACAAGAAGTTTTTGACAAAATCAAACATTACTTGAGCAACCCTCCAGTCCTTAGCCCTCTAACACCTAGTAGTCCTCTATTATTATACCTAACCGTAACTGACATCGCAAATGGGTCAATGTTGGTCCAACATTTGGAGTATGCATTAGTCGAGAGAGCCAATTAAAATGTTAGCAAGAAGTTAACCCAAGGAGAGATATGTTACTCAGCTTTGGAAAAGACATATGTATAATTGGTCTTGGTAACATAGAGGTTGTGACATTATGTTGTGGCTTACCCTATCAGAATGTTGGCGAGGATGGATTGCATAAAGTATTTGTTTAAGAAACCAGTCCTATCCAACCACAGAACAAAGTGGCTCTGGTTGCTTTCTGAATGGGACATCACCTATGTCATCCAATAGTCTAGAAAAGGTAAGGGCGTCGCCGATCTACTAGTAAATGGTAAGCCAAATTCCCGAACGAAAAAAATTTGCATTATGGAATCCAGGGGCCAGTTATATTTTGACGGAGCACCTAAAAGTAAAGGATTCAGATTAGGAATAATGGTGATCTCACTAGACATGGCCCATCTGCCCATATCCATCAAATTGATTTTTGGTGGTAGTAGGAACACCGCCGAGACATCACATTATAAGATTCCTAAATGTTTGGTGACAAGTTTGATGTTGACGGGAATCCGATACGATCTATTCACATTGATGAACCTCAGAGGAGCCGTTCCTCACTGATTAAGAAGAAACACCAAAAGTGGGCACTATCTATCAAGGTTGCCTGGGAAGAAAAAGATGGTATAGATGCTTATATCAAGGGTCCGTTCGATCAAAAGCGTACCAAGGGGACAAAAATCAGGAAAGTGGAAAATGTCAGCAGCTGAAACAGAGGTTCCAGGGGATCTAATTGAAATATCTCGAGGCTAACATACAAGAAGGATAAGCAGAAGTTCGATCTATCATACTTTTGGACTAGGATGACTATACACCCTCGAAGAAGAAGAAAGAAATGTGGTAGTAGCTTACTCTTAGGTTGCTGATAGGACCTAGAAGTTTTTTTTTATTTGCCCTATCTTTTGCCATGGACACCCTTCGTAGGATTTTTGTCCGTGTGTGTGTGTCTTTGCTTTGCCAGTAAAATAAAAGACATTGTAATGTGTTACATTGTAAAATAAAAGGCACCCAAAGCATCTTTACAGGCTGCCTATGTACCTCCATCTAATGTGTTAAACTGCAATGTATGTGTTGAATAGCGTTCTTAAAGGAAGTTCTGGTCATTCGTAGTTCATTTATAATTTTCACTCATACATAGAATTTATTTAGTCGATCTAGATTGACTAACTGTGAGAACTCGATTCCATCTGATTCGACTAACAAAGGTACACCTCCAGTCATAATTTTCTTAATCACATAGGGACCTAATTAGTTGGTTCAAAATTTCCTTGTGGCTTCCAAAATTGTCTGATATTCTTCTTCAATACCAAATCCCTTTCTTTTAATCCACGTCATTTAACTCGCCTGTTAAATGGTCGGAAAATCTGCTTCTAGTAGCCCTGAATGTGATACAGGGATTTCAATCTTTCCTCGTCCGCCAATACCAACTCTTCAAAGTGATGCCATGCCCAATCTTCTTCTACAACTTGTCTTCAACAGTAGCCTAAGAGAGGCCATTTCCAATTTTAGCAGGAGGACTGCTTCCATACCATAAACTAATGAATTCGGGGTAGCTTCGGTTGATGTTCTCACTGACATCCTATAGCACCAGAGAGCATAATCTATCACTTTACTCAACGTATTCTTGATGTTCTTATTAGCAGCTTCAACAGTCCCGTTAGTCTACGGACAGTAAGGTGATGAACGATGCCGGATTATACCATATTCTTCAGATAAATCAGTGACTTCTCCTTCAAAATGGAACCCGTTGTCGAAAATCAACTCCGTAGGCACTCCATACCGATAAATAATAATGGTTTGAATGAACTGAGCCACTTTCATAGAATTAAGCATGGCGTATGAAGCGGCCTCCACCCACTTCCTAAAGTAATCTATGGCCACTAATATAAAGTCGTGTCCATTATAAGCCTTAGGGCTGAGCTTTCCGATCACGTCTAATCCCCAATCTGAAAAAGGTAATGGTGATGTCATGTTGTATAACTCTTGAGGAGGAAGATGCTGCAAATTGGGGTAGACTTGGCAATTATGGCACCTTCACACTTGTTCAACACAATCACGTTCTAGTGAACTCCAGTAGTATTCATGTTGGATAACTTTCTTTGCTCACATGCGACCATTTATATGTGGTCCACTCTCACCCAAGTGTGTGTCTTCCATACTTTGATGGCCTTCTCTCTCAGTCACACTTTAAAAAATGTTCCCCATTATAGTGTCTCTTAGACGAGTAACCGTCACACAATATAAATTGTGTTGCCTATTTCCTCAAAGATACACGGTCTTTTTTGCAGGATCCATCAGTATATTTATCGTCCTGAATAAGGTTTTGGACATCAATATACCATGGTTCGATTATCTAACTTCTTCTGCTGGTGTAATCATAAAGCAATAAGACGGTCAATCTTTTTTTTTTGTACCATAAACGGCTCTACTTCTTGTTCCTCGGGTATATATACCATTGATGCGAGTGTTGCAAAAGCATCGGCAAACTTGTTCTTGATTCGGGGTAGGTAATAAAACTCTACGTCTTCGAACCGATCCACAATCCTCTCCAAATGAGCATGGTATGCTTGCAGAAGTTCATCTTTGATCCCCCACATCCCCTAAATCTGATATATGATCGATGTTGAATCAGCGATCCAAGACTGCAGAATCTATGTGACTCGAACTTCTTCTTCTATCTCGGGGTGACGAAAATCCTGAATCGTTCTCTTTGAAGCTTTAACAGAGTCAGGCATTTCGGGTCCAAAACCTATTGCAACACATGCTTCCTCTTTAGCTCACTCCAGGAATTTGATTTCACATTTCAGAAAATTTTAGTTCGATTTAGCCCGCAGCTTGCTTTCAAAAGCCGACACCTTCTCCTCAAATAGGGTCCAAATCCAATGGATATAAGCCTCGTATAATAGTGAAGCAACGTGGTCGATACCAGTGAGAAACGTCATAACCTTTATGGAACTATGAGTATAAGGCAGAAAACTCCAACCCTAGGAAACAACATTCGGAGCCACCTACGCACATCCGAATTACCTTTAAGTTTGACAAGCAAATTATAATGATGAAGAGTGCAGTCCTAGAAGACAGGCGCAGTGATACCCCCAGATGTCCTTAGAGTACGTCTGTCACCTCCACTATTTACAATACCTGCATATTTATAATACACAGAAAAATCGGGTCCAATCATCTATGCCACAAGGCCCTCAAAAAGTAACGGCCTAAGACGGAAAAAAACTAGGGCGATAACCTACCTCAGGAGGTTTGGCTATTAGCAGTATATGATCCAACAACCAAATGTATAGAAGTAAGGGGCTACTCCTAAATGCAGTAATAGGATCCCAATTCATCCCAGTAATGGCATTTATTGTTTTTGTCACCACTACCTGAATTAGGGTTCTCCCCCAAAAAGACTCCTGGGTCATCCACTCAGCCAGTCTCATATCAGCGACCTCTGGGCCCACAATGCAAAGACATTTGGCCACCAGAGAATGCCCCAGAGTTGCCACCCGACCACTCACATATTGCAAACTATGGTTATCTAGTTTAACAGAAAAATATTCAATGAGAAGAGAAAGCAGAATGTGCTCACCTCGAATAAAAGATATATCCTAGTCCTCACTAACTTCTGACAAACTCCTGAGAGGCAAGATATAGCCATCTTAAATGACAGGGATAACAATGGGTAAATTGGCAGGGACATCCACCGCAGAGAATTCCTCATACTGTAATATCCCGAACTTCGGGAGCCGGTTAAAATAATCATTTGGGTTCTGAAAAATAGACGGGAGTTAATTCTGAGTAATGCTTGGATAGTAGTAGCGTATTGAAGCTTAAAATGATTTCGGGAGAAGAATGTAATTTCGAAAACTTTTGGGGTCATTTCGTAATCTTGAAAAAAAAAACTTTGGGGGCATAATTGTAAATTAATATTTTTAGTGACAAAAAAAAAATATGAGCGATAGCATAAGTCCTAGTGACATCTAATTAAAGTAATAAAGATTAGAATAAATTTGGGAATTACATAAGGTTTGGGAGGCTATCTTGCAAATTTTAGAAAATGGCATGTTACGTGTCAAATTGTTGTGGAAGGTGTGTTAGGAGGTTGCCACCTCCTTCTTGTTTATTTGATGACAAACAACTTAAATTATAAACTAGTGAATGATTTAAATGTTTAGGGAATTAAAAGGAAAGAAGATAAAACAGAAGAAAAGAGAGAATTTCGGGAAAGAGAAAGGAGATAAGAAGGAGAAGCACAAACAAACAGAAAGAAAAGGGAAACAGAGCACGGCTAGGAAAGAGGAAAACAGGGGAAGAAAGAGTGAAAGAGAAGAGGAGAAGAAAGGAAAACAGGGGAAGAAAGAGGGAAAGAGAAGAGGAGAAGAAAGGAAAACAATCAAACCCTAAAAGGTAAATTCTCTTTCAATTCAAATTTAGAGTGTAATGGGGTCACCTTATGTTTATGTCATGTTGTGAAGGTTTGTCACTGCTGCTGTAGCAGCAGTGATGTAGCTGGGATGTGTGTGTTTTAATTGTGTAGAAAGCGTATGAGTCTGTGTTATATGGTGGTGTATGTGTGGGTGAAAGAAGTGACGTGATGGTGCAGTGTGTGTTACTGTGTGGTATGGTGTGTGTACATAAAAGGGGTGAAGGGGAAGGGACAACAGCTGCAGCTTTGCTGCTGCGTGGTGAGTTTTTGGTGTGTAGGTGAATTCGTGAGGATCATGTAGATGTTAGAGTGTATACATGGGTGTGTGTTTTAGATAATAAGGTGTGTAATGGAAGGAAATTAGGTGGTGAAGTGGAGAAAATGTGAGGTGTGGCTGAAGACAGTGGAGAAACAGGAAGAAGAAGGTGCGGGTCTCAGCTGGGTGTGTTAAATTATGTAAACTGTGAACAGTACCTGTAATGGTCGCTAAAGGGCATAGGGTTTAGGCAGTGTGTTGAGCGAATTATTAAAAATAGTTAGAAGCAGAATCTGACAAAGTGTAAAAAAGAGATTTATGTTATTTTTTCAAGATATACACTGGAATTTGTGGATAATTTTCTGTGTCCGTGAAGGATGCTAAATTTGGGTATCGATGAGAATGGATTCTCGATTTATTTTGTATAGGAAATTAAGTTATTTTAATCTGAAATTTTCAGATAATCTTATCTTACTAATAGATTTCAGTGCCTAAAATTTCGTGCTATTTCAAGACCGATAGATATTTTTAGTGGAACAGGCCTCTGAATGCTCGGTCCGAACACTGATTTGGAATTCTCGGGCAAAAATTCTTTAAAATACTTTTTAATCCAAAAATAAAATCAGGATGCTTAAAATAGCATTTTAAGAAGAAAAAAAATTAGATTTTTCCGGTGCCGGAAACCAACAGGGGCATTTTGGTAATTTGCCACCCCGAAGGGGTATTTTGCTAATTTGCCACCTAAGAAAGGTATTTTTGCATAAATTCACATATGGGAAGCTTATTTTAGTGATTCTACTTACGGAAAGGCCGTTTGGGTGATGTAAGTCCGAGAGGGACTTTTTGGTAATTTTACACCTCAGGGGCGTTTTGGTAATTTTACATACGCTGTGAGGGAGGTTTATTTTGGGAGCATGTATGAGCCCATTATAAGTTATAATATTGTGTTGTAGACAATGTTATGATGATTTGATCATTCTGTTTAGGATAAAGCTAAAGACTTACGGTTAGGATAAGCTAGCTGCAAATCCAGGTAAGGGATTCTATCTGAACTCTGGATAAAAACTATCGTCCGAACCCTTATTTTGATAACTCGTACTCATAAGTACTCATTTGATCTACTTATGGCTAACGCCAAACTCTGAACTGTGTATTGCTATCAGTATGTTATTGCCCAGAAAACCCCAATATTGAACCTAAATCGATTATTTGGAAATCTTGTGATATTCGGATGTATTGCATGAAGAGAAAATCTGATTATTGTGTGTATCCGCTCTTCCGAATTGTTGTGCCTAAATGCGATAACTATTCGCAATCGTTTTGCTGTTTATTTGTGATTTTCTTTTAAAATTTCGAATGATGACTTATACGGTATGTTATGGTTATTAAAACTCCGATCTGATTCTGATGAATTGAGCTTATGTTAACGCTCATTGATATTGTTAATTTTTATGTATTGACCTGGGTTTCTGTTCTGAGGCGGGCGTTATAAGGCTGGTCTGAATCCTGCATGGAATGCAGGCTAGTACCTAAGTGGACTAGTAATTATTCTGGTACATCATGCATGTGTACACTCTGTTAGTTTGCCGGAATGGCATTGCTATTGCCAGGATCAACATTGATTTTTTATTTTGTCTACTCTGTATATTGCTGTGACTATTACAGAAATGTCTTCTATGTATATTGCTGTGATTGTTACAGAAATAATTTGTGCTCGTGTTGAACTCTTTTTGAGAAATCTTCAGAGTATTTTGGAAAGAACTGTCTCAGATAATCTGTGTACATTTTGAAAACCCTTTGGAAAACCATCATCGTATCTTGGAATTGATGACTTTGAAAAGAATCTTTTATTGATCGTTTTGGAAACCGTCGTGATTGTATTTGGCGATTTTGGTATTTTATTTATGATGAATTTTGATCGTTTTGAAAATCATTGAATTTTGATCGTTCAAAGTGTTTTGGGAATCATCGTTGCTTGGATTCTCGGAAATCGTGTTGTAATCTTTTTGTAGTCCTTGTACGACCTTACTGAGCTCTCGAAAGCTCACCCTTCGTTTGATTCCCTTCTACATGTGATGATAAGCTGTAGCATGTTCAGGAATGTGTTAGAGTCTGTGTGAGGTTCCGGTAAGCCGCCACTACAGTGTAGTGAGACCCCTGCATTGGTCAGTTTAAGTTTGAGCAGCCTTGTAAGCTTGTGTTTGAAGAATTTTGAGATGGTATCAGATTAAATGTTTAGAAGTATGTGTTAGTGAACACATTTGACAGGTTTGAGGTGATCCGGTAGGTTAACGGCCCAAGAGGTCAGGGCGGCGAAGCTCCGGATTTCTGGGGCGTTACACATACGTACGACATAGTTCATCCAATCCAAATTAAAAGACAAGGTCTTCAGAATCCTAATACGCAGCTCGAAGAATGTCTTCATGAATAATCACCGTGCAAAAACTCATGGTTGGCTTCAAATGAGGACACCCATCAAGAAAAATAAGCTATACTTTGTCGAAGGAATCATCAAAGGAACATAATTGAATCTCGAAGATGGTGGATTATCTTCTGAGGCTATTGGGAGTTCATCTAGATAATGAAATTCGAATGCCCTCACCGAGGATGAGTCCTGACTCTATAAAGAGGGAGCTCTAAATTGTATATAGATAGAACTTGAAGATCAATAAAATCAGAAAAAAAACATATCGGATAAACCAGACGGTTTTCGGCAAATTGGCTGTGTTTCCTTTTGTTTTGAATATTAGTGGATGTCGATCTCTCTGATCAACTGCACCGTTTTTCCAGAAAATGGATTTTTTGCTTCTGACCAACTGTCCGGTTTTACCAGAAAATGACTTTTTTTCTTCTGATCAACCTTCCGATTTTACTCAAAAGATGAATTGGCTTTCAGACCAACCAGTTAGTTTGAGGCCCGTGATCTGAAAATTTCACAATCCTTACTGACCAACATGAACGTTAGTCAGTGTTTGTGAAATTTTTGTAGATTATGCCTTTTTGAGACAAAACCAATCCCAATTTTATCCATGTTTTTTGCCCAATCTCCATTCTATATGTGCAAGTTTTTGTGTGTGTGTGTGTTCATCCATAAAAGGAAGGCACTTACATAAGAATTTACTAATCAAAATTTGCTACTAAAAAGATTATTCATTATAAGAGAGTTCAATAAGACGAGTTCCAAATAAACTCTAAATCCTATTCTAAACTATGCAAATCGAGCATCAGTCGCACTAGGGCTTCTTGAGGCTAGCTTCCTCTTCATCGCCAGATCTCCAAGGGCTCATCGTATCATTCAATCTCATAATACTTGTCGTCAGGGTCTAGAGATGACTCCACTACTATAGGCTTGATTGATCCAATAGGTTTCCCATATGTGTTGCGAAGCACTACTACAACCTTAGTAGATCTATGGATTCTCATTTTCTTCATCAATGGAGGGGCTGGGGCTTTCCCTTTGCTTTCGTTAGCAATCTCCTTCTCCTTCGGCGGTGGGGGTTTCGATTTGCAAAGTGACCCCAAAGGAACCCGACTTGTCGCTCTTTTATTCTTTCGGCCTCTCGTCCGTGGCATAAGAGCTCCTCCCATAGGGGTCTGAGTAGCAGCATCATGGGTAGCAGGCTCGGCAGAACTATGTCCACCACTCGATTCAATCCCGAAGGCGGCATCGAGGGACTGGGTATGGGCAACTCCGTTATCTCTATAGATAACCCATACACCTTTAGCAAGTCCCTTAAGGGGGATACCATGTCTTTAAGACTGTGCACCATTCGGTAGGCATCCCCGTTCGCGAACTCCTCCGCCTTATTGCTCTTGGCCTAGCGGTCCCAGGCCTCCCTAGCCCGCTGAATTCGCCTCGCCCACTCCACATTCAACAAAGGGGCCAAATCCTATCATATGATTGCCTCATAAGTACGAGGATCGTTAGGCCACCTCAAGAAGGATATGGCGATCCCCGAGTCAGGCTCAGCCTCAGCCTCCGGCCAAAGTCTCTATCGAATATATCTTGACAATAGCGGTCTCCAGGATGCATGCCTCGACATCAATATGTTGCAGGAAGAGCACCCTCTCCCCTAGAACTTCTCCTTGGAGTATCCTACGAATAAGACCTGGCACCGGGTGAGCGCCAACTCCTTTGTATAAGCCTCTGCTCCCTTTTACTTAGGCAGGGACGCCTGGAAAAAATGGATCAAGTATTCATGAACAACCATTTATAGAAATTCAAAGGCTAATATGAACAAATAACTCACCAGGCATTGAGTCAAACCGTTGAAGATATCCCGGTAGACTTCACCATAGCCCCAACTCGCTCTTCCCTGAAGTTCCATTGGAACATAGATGGCTCCGTCTCATGGGTATACCCCCTACACCAGCCGCGGTGCACGTGACCCCAAAACCTCAAATGCTCAAATATGTGAACAAAGACAAAATGTGAACAACATATCTAGTGCATAAATTTGAGAATAGAAAAGGTTTAAAGACAGAGAAATACCACCCAGAGATCACAGTACCCCATGAAGCTCGAATAACTTCCCCCTGGATATCGCACCCATCGAATGGTATAGATAGGCCATCATAGGAGTGCCCCAATGATACTCACATATGTCCTCAACCTCCTCTAGAGCCCTTAAGCAGCAGACCTGCACTAAGTCGTCCCCGCTGCAGAACAACGTCTTCCCCAAGATGTACAAAAACAACCCTTGAACATAATGATTAATGGACACCTCATCGGTGTCCTTTGAGATCATACCGTCATAGTAGGAACGAAGGGTACTGAGCAAAATGGAACCGTTCTTTTTGGAGGATGGCTCGAAACCAAGTAATGGACCATGGTTGTTGTCGAGATCATAAGCCCATGGGATATGCCAGTCTCAAACGTGAATACTTGTGATATTAGCAGTATGGAGTAGGCATGGGCTCCCTGAACAGTAGATGGAACGTGTTGGTGGAATCCCCCCAATGCTCTACCAAATAAAGAAAATGCTTTTTACTTGGGGTAAAAACATGTAACCGGTTAAGAAAAAGCTTAAAGCCAGTCTTTACTATCCTATTCTCCACCAAATCTAGTATCTTCTTCCACCAAATCTAGGTATCTGGCTTTAAGAAAAAGCTTAAAGCCAGATACCTACAATGGATGTTCATGGGGTAGGGGCTACACAAAACCAAAAGGAAAAGGAAAAAACTTCAAAGAGCCGTCTGGTTTATGAATGGGATACATGAAAAATAGGGAAGAAAACTAATATGCGCCCTATTTTGCATGGGAATGGCTATTGTTTGAAAAAAGCATGAAAGAGTTTGTGAAGTTAAAAGGTGATCGGTCAAATACATACATCGTCGGCAAAAAGTGGTGGATTAGAAGAATATCTTGATTCAGAGTAAGAATGTAGAGATCATCCGCCTGGGTGGTTGGCCGAAATCGTGAAATATGCCCAATTTAGGGCTCACCCTTTTGTCCTTTCCTAGTGTGAAGGAATTCCATCTGTACCTGAGAAATTGGAGAAGAAGAGAGATGGATTCTTTGAATCTATAGGGGAGAAGTAGGATTAGGGTAGAATTTGAGAGTGAGTGAGAGAGAGAGAGACAAGTCCTCCTTAGAGCCAAATTTGATAAAGAGAGTGAATCGATTGTGATTGAAACTCTATGGAAAATCCTTAAGATCATGCCCTAATCTGGATGGATAAACTGGCCGATTTTCCACTTAAATCTGTCAAACTCTCTGACTATCCGACCGTTTTCGATACTTTGATTTTTCAAAATTTAAACCCTCTGACTAACCAGATGGTTTTCAACCCATTATTTTGACTCCTCTTCTTTGACTAACCGGCCATTTTCCGATTTATAAAAAAAAAGACTTTCAAATATATTTCCCTGCTTATGGGTGGGTTTGCGTGCTTATGTTCCTTGCTTGCTTGCTTGGCTTTTCTTTCCATAAGTTTGCATGTTTCACCTGCTTATGTATTTAGCATGATTCCCAGCACATGGCCTCAGGCATTTTTACCCAGTATTTGTGTGCTTGCATGCTTGCCTATGCATGTTTGTTACCCTATCGTTAGATGGTCTTCCGATCCAATTACTCAAATTTGTTTCTAAGTTCAACAATTTTGTACGGTGGAAGGCCAGTGCAAGATCCCGTATTTTGTTGCCAGGAGCAACATCTTCTTCATATCAAGTGAATTGATATATTCAGCACTCAACAACCATGTTTTTTCGACATTGTTGGCCCCGCCTTTGAGTGATATATGTCCAAGTGAGCAAGCGCTTCAACGCGTTGTTGGCTCAGCCTCTTGGATATATTCCACTGTTTTTAAGTGACCAACCGCTTGCATGCGTTGTTGGCTTCGGCTATTAGGTTCACCTTTCCCTTATACCTAAACGACTAGTCATTCAAGGGCGTTGTTGGCTTCGACTCTAAGATATAAGCCTGGACTAGGTGACCAACTGTTTCAATGGGTTATTGGCTCCGGTTCTTAGTCATAAGCTTGTCATGCATCTAGACAACCAATTGTTTTTACCGTTAGCTTTGGCTTCTAGATGTACCTTCACATTTAAACGACCAAGTGTTGTTACTGCTGTTTTGGCTCTTATTTCTCAGTATCCTTAGACGACTAATCGTCATTACTGTTGGCTCTGGCTTCTAAGGATGCACCCCTTGCATGGAAACCAATAATTATTACTGCTGGTTCTGGCTCCAAACAAGGTTTGACTTCATTTTCCCTTGCAATATTGTTCGATGACCAACTGTTGTTATTGTGGCTCCGGCTTCAAACAATATCCCCATTCTTTTGAAACTACGTTGATCTGATTCCTCCCCAGAGGATACGTAGGAAGCCCTACAAAGGTCCGACTTCATACTTGTATCAGGGTCCACGACTTTGTCATGAGTCTTGTAGTCTTTTCCGTGTTTCACTACAAAAATGTGATGTTTTCAATGATATTCGCTCGCAAGCGAGCTCCATCACCAATGGGCTTTTTAGAGACCCTATTTTTGTAGTCATTATTAATTAAACAATAAATGTTGGGCTTTATCATGAATTGAGAGTTTATTATTAAAGGTCTGATAATATATTGTAATTAATTTAGTTCAGTCTAATAGTTCAGTCGAGTAGTCCTGGTGTCTAGTCCAGTCTAGCAGTGCAGTCCAGTTGTTCAGTCCAGTCTAGTTGTCGAGTCTCATCTAGCATTCCAATTGTCCAATCATTAATTGGGCTCAGCCCAGTCCAACTGTGTCAGTGCAGTTCAAATGTCTAGATTGTGAGTTTTCTATGATTTAAGGAATTATTTGTGATTTGTCATTGATGCAATTGATTAAATTAGTGATTTCGATGATTTGCGAAGATAATTGTTGACTCTAATGCATCACATCTACAAATCAAAGATAACTACCAAATTGGGGTCAGATAATACCTTGAAACTCAGAAAAAATTAATATATAAGTATGGAATGATTCGGTCGGTTTGTTGCGGTTTTCGTCTAACCGGCTGATTAGTTGACTTTTTTCAATCCGCAATTTTTATCAAATATTTTGTCTTATCATCAGATTGCTGATTGATATTGGCCATATTTGTCATGTCTGGTGTCCCATATCACTATAAATAGGGCCATTGGCCTATATTTTCAAGGATCACGGCTTCTTCTCCCTAAGGCTTTTATGCCATCTCTTTTGAAGTGGCATATCATCCCTCAAGAGAACTTAGCGTTCATATTTCACTTAAAAAGAATTCTTATTCTCTTGCATCAGTGATCCTTAGCAAAATATTTCCGAGTCATCCAGACAAGCAAACTCACGAGATATACTTCATAGCTTTCTAGTCTAGTTTAGTGGTCTAGAATTAATTCCCTTCCCGGCAATGACATTTCATTTCTAGCATAGATTAATAAAAAGATTCATTTTCATTTCTTAGTCTTAGTCTAAGACTGAAGTGTAGGTTGCCTCCTGTAGAATCAGAGTCGAACTATGATGGTCGCCATTCGACCCCCGCTGTAGAGTTCAAGCCAATAACCTAGAAATAAATAATATTCAGTTGTATTGCATGCTTATGTGTTATGTATTAAAAAGGCCAAGAGACAATAGAAAGGAAGTAAAGACCGCAAGGGTATGGTGGGTGACAAACACCTTCCGGCCATATAATAGACCGGTTCTTCTTTGGGCATTTAGAGTCATTTTTTGGTTTTTCTTATTTTTTATTTAAATAAGAAGGCGACTCTTTAAAATTCCTTCTAGAAATTTTTTTGAGGCGGTTCACTACATATTCAAATGCAAAAGAAAGCAAAATATGCTCACTTTGGATAAAAGACCTAGCCCGTTCTTTGCTAATTTGCAACTAGCTCATGAGGGACAGGACACAACCATTTTGATTGACCGGTACAGTAATGGGTAAATTGGTAGGGACATCCACCCAAGCAAAGAGTTCCTCATACATAGGGCAGAGCTCATCCAAGCCGAATCAAAAAACATGATCTTCAAAATCCTGAAATTCATACATAGTCCAAAGAATGTCTTCATGAACAATCATCATGCGCAAACTCATGACTGTCTTCAATCAGAAATGCACATCGAGATGAATAAGTTATGCCTTGTTGAAAAAGTCAGTGAAGGATCGGAATGAAGCTCAAAGATTGTGGGGTTGTCTTTGAAGGCCACTGGGAGTTAGTCTAAGAGAATGAGAATTGAATGCCCCCTGAAGGGTAAGTCCTGAATACATAAGGATGAAGACCTAAGTTGTATAGTGATAGGACTCGAAATTCAAATAAACAGAAAAAATTGTCGAACAAACCCAACGGTTTTACTAAAAAAAATGGATTTATTTTTCTAACAAACCGTCCGTTTTACTAAAGAAATGGAATTTTTTTTTACCAACGGGGAAAATTTCACAATCCTCACTGACAAACCGGTCGGTGAGTTAGTGCTTATGGACTTAGTTGCAGAGTTTGCCTATTTGAAGGCCAAACCCTGTACCTGTTTTAAATCCAATCTAACTCAAGTTGAATCCATGTTTATGCCCATCCTCTTTCCTTTCCATGTAAGTGTGTGTGCATGCATCAAGATAAAGTATTTACATAAGAATAGCTAATTGAATTTTGACACTACTAAGAGATGTTCAGTACGTAAAACAAGATGAGTTTGATAAAATGAGTTCCTAATGAAATCCCAATCCTACTCTAAGCTAGACCAAAAAGGCATCAGTCCTTCGGGTCTTTTTGGGGCTAGTCTCCTTCTTGTCGCCGGATCCCCAGGCCTCGTCATCTCTTTAGGCCTCATAATCCTTGTCCTCAGAGTAAGGGGATGACTCCCCATACGCTCGATCGGTCTACTAAGATTCCCATATATCTTGTACAGTACTATCGCCACTCTAGTAGATCGATGAACTTTCAGTTTCTTCAGCGGTTAAGGGCCAGGGGCTTTTCTTTTACTCCCGCTAGCGGCCTCTTTCTTCTTGGACGGCACAAAATTTGGTTTGCGAGGCGGCCTCAAAAGGACTCAACTTGATGCTCTCATCTTCCTCCGGGCTCTCGTCAGTGGTACCAGGTCTAAGTGGCATTGGCCGGGCCAGCAGGCTCTACGAGCTCTGTCCGGCACTCGATCCACCTCTAGAAGGTGGCACCGAAAGGTTAGGTGTAGGCACTTCTGCTGTCCGAGCAGATGGCCCGTACAATGTCCTTCAGACTATGTATCATCATGTAGGCATCCTTTAGCATCAAGCTCGGAACCTGCAAAAAGAGAATAATAAATTTAAAGGAAAAACCTAAAAGTCAAAAGGCATGAAATCGAAATTCAAGTTTACTATAAACGTCATGATGTGAGAAGCTTCTTGACCCCAAACACCTCATCGTTTTTTTTGGCATGGGGATCGGCTCTGTCTCGTGGCCCTTACCCCTTGAGAACGGAGGTACTATCCAAAACCAACTGGCTCTGTGTCATTAGTATGCCCCTGCCCCAATCGCAGTGCACGCGATCCAAAACCTCAAAAGCTCAAATTTATGAGCAAAGACAAAATTTGAACAACATGTCTAGTGCATAAATGAGAATTATCAAAAAGAGTTTAAGAGAGTAGACACACCTCCCATACATCACTGTATTCCATGAAGTTTGAGGGCTATCCCTGGGATATTGAAACCATCGAATGGTATAGATGGGCCATGGACGGATTATAACCAGTCGTACTCCCCTATCTCTCAAACCTCCTTCAGAGCTCTCAAGCACCAGAGCTGCACCAGGTCTTCCCCGTTGCTAAATAATGTCTCCCTCTTAGACATTATCTTTCAATATCCTTAGACGAACAATCATTGTTACTGTTGGCTATGGCTTGTAAGGATGCGCCCCTTGTTTGTGACCAATCACTGTTACTGTTGGCTCCGGCTCCAGACAAGGTTCAAGTTCACTTTCCTTTATAACATTGTTCGACAACCAATCATTGTTACTCTTGGCTGGGACTTCGAACATTCCTAGTCCTTATGAACTATATTGGTTTGGTTCCTCGTCGGAGGATACATAGGAAACCCTATAAAGGTCCAACCTCATATATGTGTCATGGTCCGCGAGTCTATTCAGAGTCTTGTGGTCTTTCCATATTTTCCTATGAAAATGTACTGTTTTCAGCGATGTCTGTCCCCACTCGAGCTCTCTCACCCAGGGGCTCTGTAGTACACCCCATTTTTTTAGTCTTTTTACTTATTAAGTAATTATCAAGCTTTATTTTTAATTAAGGTCATTGTTAGTATTATAGGTTTACGCTTGATAATATATATTAACCATGTTTCACCTAAGTCAAATCCAGTTTGAGTCCAGTAGAGCAATCCAATCCACCAATTCAATCCAGGTATCTAGTCCAGTCTACCAGTGGTCAGTCCAGCAGTCTAGTCAAGTTAGTCCAATCTATGTCTAGATTTACGTGTGAATTTTTACAAGTGAAAGAGATTAAATCATTCATTTATGTCAAATAAGGAATTAAGACAATTTCTGAATTTTGCACATCCTATTTAGAAAATCAGAGATAATTACTGAATTAGGTTCATATAAAGTCTCAAATTTGAGAAATTTATTTAAAATTACAGGATGAACCAACCGGTTTTCAAGAATCGGCTGATTTGTTTACTTTTGTCAACCTACAATTCTTATAATTAAACATTTTATCTTATCATCAGATATGATCATCTTTATCATTTATGGCGTCTCAGACCTCTATAAATAGCGCCCTTGGCCTATATTTTCAAGGATCTCAATTTTTTCTCCCTAGAGCTTTTATACAATTTTTCTTCATAAAGTGGTATATCATCTCTTAAGAGAAGCTAGCCTTCCATATTTTACCTTAAAAAAATCTCTGGTCTCTTTCATCATGGATCCTTCGCATAGTGTTCTCGAGTCCTATGAACAAGCAGGCTTGCAAGGTATATTTTACAAGCTTTCTGGTCTAGTTTAATAGTCTCAAATTTTTCCCATTTCTCGCGATCGCATTTTATTTCTAGTACAACAATCATAAAAAAGAGTATTTTTGCTTCTTAGTTCGAGTCTAAGATCGAAGTGTAAGTGTAGGTCGCCTCTCCCGTCAGATCGAGTCGAACTACGATAGTTTTGATTCCGGTTCGTCTGACCGGATACGTAGGCCATTTGACCCTCGATATCAAGTTCAAGCCAATATTTTAGAGATATAACTTAGAGCTAAGTGTTTTATTGCATATTTACATGTTTATGTGTTTAAACAATAGAAATGAAGTAAAGACCGCAAGGGTCTGGCGGATGCCTAACAATTTCTCGTCTTATAAGTTAAAGGCCGTTTGACAGCCCTTTTTTTTGCTCTTTTTTGGCCCAATTTTTTTGTTTTCCAAAAGTCCATGGAACTTGGGGTGTTTGGTTGGGTTTCTCTTTTTTTAGGGCCAAGACTTTAAAAACTAGGCCCATTTCTGAAAAAAGCTCCAAGCTCTTTTCTAAATCTATTTTCACGCGGGCTCATATTTCTCTTTAATGAGGTCGAGGCTTCGAACCTCACTAGAAACAAATTGCTTAATTTCTTTGCTGGGTATAAAACCCACATAATTTCGAACTTCATCTCTTTCATTAGCACTGTGCTCGATCGGCCGCAACTCTCATGGACTCCACAGCCCACCGCGTCCATCACCTCCACCGGCCACCGCTTCCATCGCCTCCACCGGAGTTGTTACCGCTGGTCATCGTTGTGGCTGCGACGCCATGACAGTAGCGGCGCGGAGGCGACACCACTGGTTGTGGCTGTTTGGTGACGGTCGCAACATCCGGTAAAACATATAGCCGGTGTTTTTCTCCGGTGATTGGGTGTGGCCGGCGATGGCAAACCAAGACGGCTTGACGGTGGCGGTGGGCGGTGCCTCCAATGGAGGCGCGAGGTGCCGGGTATGGAGTTGAGCGCAACAACAATGAAGGCTGCAAACTGGGGTTCGAAGTCGGCGATTGTGGTGTAGCCAAAAATTGGGAAAGGGATGATCGGAGACAGCGCCGGTGTTGAAGAAGAATTAGGGTCGGCGCCTCTCTCTCTACTGTTCTCCTGACTTTT
The DNA here is from genome assembly GCA_033065855.1 of Escallonia rubra. Taxonomy (NCBI): domain Eukaryota; kingdom Viridiplantae; phylum Streptophyta; class Magnoliopsida; order Escalloniales; family Escalloniaceae; genus Escallonia; species Escallonia rubra. The sequence goes on along the minus strand of JAVXUO010000288.1, from coordinate 16,565 downwards.
TTTTTCTCTCAGTAATATTTTTTTATATATACTCAATCTTGTTATATATATATATATATATATATATATATATATATATATATATATATATATATATATATATATTGCTAACATTTCTTATCTGTTCTAATGGTCACTCATTTTTATTTTATTTTTTCCTTCCACTAATAACATTGGTCCTGTTAATCGTCGTTAAGGAAAAATAAATTGTCGCATCGTATGATTTACGTCGCTAAGGAAATAAACATATTACTATAATTACCTTTAATTATGTGAAAATGTATATTTAAAAAAAATAAACCCAAAGAGTTGTTTTGTCAAACGCTTGCTCTTTTCTGTTTTTTTTTTAAAATTAACTTTGTCAAACGTCCACCGATTTTTAAACTGGTGAAAAAAAAAACCACAACTCTTTTCAGTTTTCTTTAAAAAAAAAAATCGAAAGTGTTACCAAACGGAGCCTTAGTCCCTGAATCCATCTGCTTTCAATAGATTAGTTGTTATTTGCAATTTTTTGGAGTTTTTCTTAGCTTTTCGTATTTTAGTTAAATAAGATGGCGACTTCCTACAATATTCCTCCTAAAATATTTTTCCGAGACAAGTTCGCTACAGATATGTATGGGGTGTCTTACGAGAAGGATTCCTTTTGTGTAAATAATATTACTAGTTAATCTACATATTCTTATTTTTTCGGCAAAAAAAAATATATATAGGTCATATTTCACATGGTTATTAGGAACTGTAATATGAGAAGCGGTCTCATCACGAACCTTAGAAAAGAATAAAAAAAAAAATTCGGGTCTATTGAAAACGGATCTGCACAGCTCACACTACCTTGATAGCTTGTATCACTACTTTAATTGGCATTGCAATCCATTTTAACACAAATAAATAATCATAACTTCACTATCATCTTTAACTACTCCACTCCAAAATGTTAGGTCAAATACATCGTACCAGATTTATTAATAACTTGACTAACATGTGAATCCGGTGGTTTATGTATGAAACATCATGTGACATCATTTAAATTTTTAAACTTAGCCAATTGAAAGAATATGTATGACTCATTTGAAGTTAACCTGCTGTGAATAATTTAATCAAAAACAAATTTAAAATTATGGACTATGTCATATAATATTTTACTAGATATACATGACAACGCATCCAAAAGAGAGAGACTGTATGATCAAGTTTAATACACAATCACTTGTCGGTTAGTTTAGCTTTTTCAATTGCAACTTGGGATCTGAATGGGTAGGTGATTAGGGCTCTATCGAGAGAATGCGGTCTCACCCCACTTTTTTGTGGGTTTTGAGTGATGACCACTTCTTTAGGTTTTGGTGCTTCATCTTCCATCTACAAATTAAAAAAACCTGCAATTTTACATTAAGGGTTTATTTTTATTTATTTTTTTAAATTTGTTGTGTTCCAACTCAAGGAATCTTTCTCGGAATATACGTATTATTAATTCTCCATGATCTGATTAAATATGCACACCCCATTTCATGACACCACTAAGAGATAGATCAACGACACTTTGTGCCTTCTTATTTTAGGATAAGATTGTGAATTTAGGTATAACACTTATTTGAATACTAGATTTTATAATATATTTTATAGAACCCTAAACATATATATGTATGTAGTATATGATGTTATATGCAAAATTGAACCACGTACAATGAATTTATCTGACCTTGGTATTGAATGGTTCTCGATGTTCTTCGTCATCACTAATCACACATTTCATGTAAAGAAGGCTTTTAAGTGTTATATCCCACATCGGATGGAGATAAACGATGGATCCGCTTTTACTTTGAAAATCATGCGTTAAAATATAAATATATAAAAAATGAAATCAGTTTAAATCCAGAAGTAAATTAAAGGACAACCTTTGCATTCTGATGCATGCACTGGTGTAAGTAAAGCTAAACAATTATTAACTACACGAATCTCACTAAACTAATATGCCATGTTTCCCATGGTTATCAGGAAGTGTATTATAAAGATAGAACGAATCTATACAGCTGTGCTCTCATTACCAACCTTAAAAAGAAACAAAAATCTTTTCAGGTCAATTAAGATGAATACAGGTACGTCTCATATGCTGTACAACGAATATGTAATATATTTTAAGGAAATCAAGAGAATTATATTAGAACGTGAATCAAGTCGAACGGATATGTAACACGAAGGAAGAGAAGTCTGTGGTCTTTTTCTCTATTTGCCATCGCCATCATCAACATATTTTACAGAATTTGTACATCCTTAACCGACGTGTAGTGATGTAGCACATGGGCCAAATCATACGCCAACTTCGCAGAGTTAAACAAATTTGAGTATGGTATGCTTCACTGTTAGGAATCTTCCGCGTTGATCCATACTTCAAAATTGTTTAATGTCCATGATTAAGACCTGAACGTATGCATAGCATGCTCCCTTCCTATATATACTGGACTCCAAACTCGATAGTTCATCACCTACATCTATCAGCACCAAGTTTACCCTTTTCTAACACCAGCATCAGTTATTCATCAATATGAAAACCTTCGGATCAGTTTCAACTGAAATGGAGATACAATCTCCAGCACGTGAAGCATGGGCGATCTATGGTTCGGTCGGTCTCACGGTTATAACTGTCCCTAAGTACTTAGCAGCCGTTGACATTGTCGAAGGTGATGGAGGAGAGGGAACCATTGCCAAGTTGACTCTTCTATCAGGTATATCATTAAATTCATGTTGAGGCAATCATACAGGTATTTAAGTATATGTAGGTAAATTCATGTTGAGCCAGTCATACAGGTACTCGTACATCTCATTAATTAGTGACGGCACTTCACATCACACATTTTTATACAGGCTGCCATACATTCACTTTGTTGTATTACTAATGACATCCACAAAGAGAGACTTTTTTGGACGATGTAGCCGTGGTGGCGATGTAGATGAGCATAGTCAAACAATTCCAAGATGATCGACTATGATTATTTTCGTCTAGAAGCTCCATGTGAAACTGAACTGAATGAATTTAGCTATATATGATTATTCCATGTGAACTGAACTTCATTGTCATTTGATGTGAATAATCAGGCTCTTCCTACTATGAGAAGTTTACCAAGGTTGATGACAAGCATATGGTGAAGGAAACTGAGATAACTGAAGGGGCATTTCTCGATTTGGGAATTACTCTGTACCGTCTTCGCGTTGAAAATATACCCACCGGTTCACATTCTTGTATCACGAGAACAACAATCGAGTGGGAGGTCAAGGAAGAATATGTTGCCAATTCTACCAGGGTTTCTATCCTGCCGAGTATAAACATTGCCAAAGATATCGAAGCCTATCTACTTGCGAACGAGAAAAAACATATAGACTCCAAATAGAGTCATTTGAAGATCAGTTACTTACGACTAGCTTTCAATCAATGAACTCAGATGTATGTGTTTCAGGGGCGGTAGTTCCCCTTCTCTATGCCTTCTTCACAGCACTTTCTTAAGCTTTCTAGTTGAATAAGGCTTCTGCCCTCATCGCGTGTTTCTAATAAAGTTGTTCCATTGATGGAAAGCATTGTTGTATTCGTTGAGATACTGTATCTTATCTTTGGTAATTGCTGTAGGAAGAACCTTCTTATATCCTAATATTGTATCACCATTCAAATATGTTCAGATCTGTGTGTGTATATGTATGGAGAAACCTAATTTCCCCTCCCTATAAGTGAGATTTAACCATCTCCCCAACGTTCTCGTACAATCTACCCTAAGTACAAACATATTACTCCGTAATTCATAAGGGTGTTGTTGGACTACCAAAACTCTAAAGCCCTAATGGCTCCTTTTGTTTCTCCCCAGCCATCACCATCATCTGGAGATCCATCTCCACACCGCCACCGTCCTCCTCCTCCTCTCTCCTCTCTCTCTCTCTCCGTCCGCTTGCCGTCATTCATGGCATCATCGCCGTCCGATCAATTCGTCTCAAGTAACCTGATGGGTCTTGTCGTCAGTGGATGGAGCAACATCACATTGCCGCCGTAATCCTATAATCTCATCCAAATCATCTATTTACTTAACATGTTACTAGAGCTGAATTGATAAAGTTTTGAGTTTGATTCTCTCTCGCATGTTTGGTTTCTTTTATTATAATGCAGTTTGCAATTTGTGCGCTTGGTGTGGTGTACCTTGATTTTTTTTTTCTTCAAATGTAATAAGCGGCATACACGTGAGAGAGATTGCTCCTCTATGATTTACACATTTTTGAACTGATTCTAACAACTTAAACTTTTAGAGCAGTTGACAACTTAATATCAACCATGCAAAATAGTGGACGACATCATCGTCACTTTTGTATCAATATGTTGGTTCATGTGAAAAGGACAAAACAACAAAGCAAATGGCAAAATGTTTTTAACTACCATCGTCAGACATACAGAACAATACACCAGTAAAAACAATGAACTAGAACCAATAATACTGTTATGTGATATACACATATAGAACCACATACATTCATGATACGTTTTTTTTTTCCTTAGCGCCCTAGGAGCGATCCTGCTCTTACTTTCAGTACTAAACACCTTGTCTTTAAGTTGGACACAAACAATAGTACGTAGCGCGATCTACTGACGTCTAACCCCAATTATGCCTCAGCATAGCAGATTAGTTTTGGAGACTGATAATCTACTCCAGTTCCATCAATAAAGATCCAAAAAGTGTCCTTAAACGACATTAAAGAGTGTAGAGTAAAAAGTTTTAGCAACAAAAATGAAGTTTAATTGATAAAAAGTGTAAGGCGGTTATCAATTACCTATTTTTATTTTCTCCTCAAGTTTAGGTGTTTTTTCTTTTGAGTCTTGTAGGGAGTTATCAGCGAGCTGATTGCTAGCTTTCAGCCTTTCTGCTTGTAATTGCAAGAAAGTTTATGCACCCAAGGAAGCTATGTCTGCAAATTATTATTATAGACAATAATATGTTTCATTTGAGAGGTCACGAGACTCACGACGCTCCTTCATTAGTCTAGCAGAGGGTTTTTCCCGTATCGGAGCACTTTAATTTTCCCTCCCTAATTTTTTTTTTTTGATAGGTAGCAAATTTTAGTAGTTTCCCTAATTGTACCTAATGTTATTAGTATTTTCATCTGAATGTGAACACAAGAAAGTAATAGCAAAGCATCAATCATGCGATTGAAAGTGGGATAAGGATCTTATGGTGTGAAGCCTCTTATAGCGATAAAATAATGCCGCTAAATTAAAGTGTTTTTATCCTTGTTATTAAAATTCGTACTGAGTATATATTAACGCAAACTGTAATTTGCGATACTATTATGTTAGGATCCTGATTTTCGAAGAAAAAAATGGAAATTGGTTTAATGTCAACTCTTTGAAACTTGTTACTTTCTGTCACGTCACATCCATATGGTGGGTAAGGGGGTTTTATAAAAGACTTGTAAGAAAGAGACACCAATGTTTATCTCATTAACTAATGTGGAGTTGCAGTTCCTAGCACGCACTTAACGAAGACTAGGTCAAATATATTATACCAAAACATTTGAGTAAGTTGAATAACATGTGAATTCCGTATGCAAGTGTGTGCATGGGTTAAATATGAAGTTCATACATAGGGGTAGAACAATTTTATCCGACACCATATGGTTGCACTTTTACGGTAACTAGTTAGACCGCCACGAGCTAGGGGTGTGGGTGTTACAAAAGATATTATTTATGCAAAAACTGCAATATGTAGCATTATGTTATCCAATTTTAAGAGATTAAGAAGATATCATTTTTTACATACTATGCTAATTAAGCAGATGTAAAGTAAGCATCAGACTATGATCTTCAACCATGTGAACATATTAACAAAAGTAAAACAAGTACTTTTGATCACGTTCTTGACCCCAAAAATGAAGTTTGCAAAAATCTATTACTAACTTAAGGGATTTTATAAAGGACTTATAAGAAAGAGACACCAATACTATAATAGTTGATTTACCAACTAATGTGAAGTTGCAGTTCCTAGCACATTGTAAGCAAAGATTAGGTCAAAGATATTATACCAAACATTTAAGTAAGTTGAATAACATGTGAATTCCATATGAAGCATTGTGTACCGTCATTTAGAATACTATAATCAGCCAGCTGAACGAAAATGTTATCATTTGAGGTAATTATGACATGTATGCATGGGTTAATAAGAAGTCCATACCTAGAGATGTCAAAAGGGCCGGGCCGCCCCGATCCTAAATTGGCCCGGCCCTAACCATGAATAGTGTAAGCCCTAACCCGTAGGGCCTTGGGCAAGGGCTAGGACCAGGCCTATTTTTTGGGCATTTTATCCAAGCCCGGCCAGGCCAGGCCTATTTTTTGTGCATTTTATCCAAGCCCGGCCAGGCTCTAAAAAGCCCGGGTCAGGCCCTAAAAAATGGGTTGGCCCGAAATCGGCCCATTTTTAGGGCAGGCCCGGCCAGGCCCGCTTTTGGCCCGATTTTTGGCCTTTTCTGGTCCTTTTCTGGCTGGACCCTCACTTCCATTTCTAATATATATCTCTCTTTTATCTCCCACTTAGACAATCATTAAATGCACACCATAATTGGTCTTATTAAATGATTGCTTATGTTAACAATATCTAATTGTAAAAATATGATAATTAAATAAGTTTTCTCATAAGAGGAATGCATGAAGATTTTAATAAGAAACAGCCCATAAGGAATAATTCTTTCTTGGAAACCAATTTCTCAAGTGGCAGAGAGAGACATTTGTTTCTTACACAACAAGTCAACCAAAATGCCCGGCCCTTTGACACCTCTATCCATACCCACGGGTAGAAATAGACAATTGTATCCAACAGCACGCATATGTTTGTTCTTTTATGATAACTAGTTAGATCCCCTTGCGCTAAGGGTGTGGGGTGTTGCAAAGATATTGTTTGTGCAAAAATTGAAATCTAGAGCATTATATTATTCAATTTTAAGATATTAAGAAGATGCCCTCTCTTACGTATTCTGCTAATTAAGCAGGTGTAAAGTGAGCATTATTCAACCTTGTGAGCATATTAACTAAAGTACAAGAAACATTTGCTCTTGACCCCAAAGACAAAGTTTGCCGAAACTATAAATTATTAAATAAATCTAATATAAGTCGCTTTTAACCTTTTCCTTTACGAAACTACTTTCACAGGGTTCTTGATAAACTAATGGAAAGAGCTCTGCTATTCCTGCGACATGGGAATGACCAAAACACTTCTAGATAAAACCTTTACCACTCGTGCATTAACACTTGACCACAAACTATACTAAACACATCCAAGATGGAAACTTGAAGATGAAGTTGTACTCGCTGAAAATGAAACTTCTAAGTATTCTCGACTCTTGAGCATAGTTGGTGTATTGATCTCGAATATCTTACAATTAGATCAAGCAAAATAAATCTTAGGTAATGTAGCATCAACGCACGTGCTAGCTTGTTCTGCAAAAGACATAATTCAGGAAAATGTCTATTACATGTGTTTCGCATAAATTATGTTTTGACAGGTATAAATGCAACACGTAAAAAATGCTCTGATATGCAATAGTATTTCCACATAGCACATGCAAAAATTATTTATTCGCGCATTGAGATTGTCATTATGTTGGCTAGGTTAGACATCAGTAGTGTTACCATTAGAAGTTCAAAACAAACTAGAATACTTTTCAACAATCAGCATTTTCCTCTCATTTGTAAGCTCATGTTTTCCTCATAAAGTCGAGTTCTAACATCGACCAAACACAACGAAACATGGCATAATGCAATCACTAATTTCTCGAAGCATCCAATGGCACAACTACCTTTAAGAATCGTCCCCATTAGTCCCATGAGTAAAAAAATGAAATTCACATTTCACAGCCAGAACGATAACATGTTTAGTAAACAAGTCTTTAGAAGTCGGCAGTTTAGAATGCTGCAACCACTTACAAATAGTACATGCACTGAAAAATGGACTAATGCTAGCCATTGTTTCCTTGCAAACAACGTGAAGGAGTTTAGGATGATAAAAGTTCTATCCTTACTGTTAAAAAAATAGTAAATAGTTTCGTCAAGATTCAGAGCACTGAGCTTCTAGTCATAAGGAAGCTTAACACAATGTATGTGCTAAACTCAAACTAATCCCTGTATAGGGCTTCATTAATTACATAGTTCAAATTTCATTGCTTCTGTGGCAAAGCGCCAATGCGGTCCAGCAAAGAAAGGAATCTCATGTTCCAAGATCCTATGCTATCCGATAAAGTGAGAGTTGATTGAAGAATCTTATCCAAGGGGTCACCTAAATGAGCAGTTGAGTAATGCAGAAACACAAGCGAACACCCACTAATTCCATCACGGCGAACACCTCTATCCACCAGCTCCACCACACCCAGTAGCCCTTATCTCCCAAAGAAGCACGATATCTTTTTTATTTATTTTTTGTCAAATGTCCTTTTATTCCACTAGTAACAATTCACGTGCATCGCACGTGAGTCGTTTTTACATGTAGTAGTCAATATTGCTTGATAAACCATTACACAAGAAGGTATTATGAAGTTGGTTAAGCAAAAACAACTCCACTTGTCTCTAGTCAAGTCTATCTATTTGAAAACAGGCAACTAAAAAAGAAATGCACGAGAAAAAACGTTGTCCAGAAGAAAAATGGTGGCGAACAACTAACAGTTCCTCAAAATGCTTAGAAATGATGGTCAGGGGCATTAACTTTTGCAATCAGGAATTTATTCTCATGCTATGAATAGAAAAAAACATATACTTGAAAAAAGAAAGCAGCAGACAAGCAGGTGGTCACAACTTTCAATTTTCATAAGTTTACTTCATTTATCGTGAATTTTCACCATATAGTTTCCAAGCCTTATGTTTGATGGCATATCAATTTTAGTTGCATTTTGGTCATTAGTCTAAGAAATTTCATCAATCGAATACTTGTCTCAATTACAACTTCCCAAGGTCAATTACAACTCTCCACCTCTGTGACTATTTTTCACATCAGTTATAAGATTATCAACTAATACATAATACTTTTTGATTTCACAATATAAACACCGAATATGAGAACAATTTTATTTACAGGAGGGGATGGGTATAGAATATGAGTAAGGCCATGTTCACACATCTAATTCCAAAGGTCATCCTATATGGTTCTGGTGTAATTATATATCCAAACCAGTGTTACAAAAAACTAAGGGAAAGTAAAGGAAAAGAAAAGGAGTATCAACAAAATGTAATCCACCAATAATAAAAACAAGAACAACGTCGTTCAATAGAAACTAACAAAAACTAATATTAATAAATATCATCAAAAAGATAAAAACATAAATACCATTGATCCATATAATTATTGCAAATGTCAACTACATATATGATGAAAATGTAGAGTACTCGTAGTTAAAGACCATCACGGTGTTCCAAACCATGCCTAAGGAAAAAATAAAAGAAATATCGATGTGAGATCTCTATCAAATATATAAAGCTTATGTTCTATGTCAAATGTGCTCTTGGCTTAAGCTGTATACATAGTTCATACATGAATTTTAGAATTGGTTCAAGAATTTGAGAAGGTCCCTTGGTTGTTACATTGATACCATGGTCTCAAAAATCCTACGATTGCGCAGAAAACGTATTAGTTTAAAAGGCTAAAAAAATGATAATAACCATATGACAGACTGATTTCTTCACCCTTCATTTGAAACATGAATCTGTGCATTCGAATGAGTTGCATTTTTCCTGACAAACTTAATATTGCGAATATTTGCTCTCATGGGTTGATTGAACAAACTTTTCCAAAATCTCTGCTCTTATGTTATAAACTGCCCATCATTAGGTTCAACTTCAAGACTTCAAGATTATGCGCCCGCGCAATCATATTTTCATATATTTCTTGGCAAAGAATTGGAGAGTCGAGCCTTACAAAATACAGGGTTTATCAACTTTTTTGTGCCCAAATTCTATAGGACAACAAATTTGTCCATTGGTTTTGCCACGACATTTTCGGGCTTGATCCAATACATAGCATCTATGGCATGCTCCATAGAACACTCGTTGCTTGCACATCAGTTTTACTATTCTTGGCTGCATCAAGTTAGCATGATTCAGATGGAGAAAATTATAAGATAAATTACACAGACATTATATATAGCGTATGATAAAAAAAAATGACCAAAAAACTCTAAAGGAAATACTGGATAAGTATTTCTCAAAGAATTAGCAACATAAGTTATACTCCCTGAAAGAAGAAGCCTAAGATCCTTCTCATCCATTTTGGATTAGAATGTTTCTGTTAAAGATAGAAATAAGATTCCATTGATTCCAAAACTGACGGCAGATGAAGTCATGTAGGAAGGAGTTCGAAGTACAAATCTGAGAAAGTAGGGATCATTTAAGTATCTTTTCAGCTTATCTAGTTGTGGGGCCCTAATACTACTACATAGGGGAGATATTTTGACCAACCACCGTAGAAAGACCAATAGTAACTCACTTAAAAGATGTTTTTCAAATATGCTACTCATTCCTTCCTCCATTATATAGTTGTTACATATGTTGTCTAATCTCTTAAGTCATACATGTGAAAGCTTGTTTACAACCAATTTTGATAAGGAAAACATCAAGGGCATTTTTACCATGCTTAACATTTCTAAATAGCTAAATAATCTTATTAAATTGGTGGCATGGCTGGTGGATGTATACAAGCAAAACATGTATTCTAATGAAGGTAAACTACAATCCACTCATTGATGTAAGCTGAGAGTGAAAGATCCGTTTCTCCACTCCAGTGCTCCTAATAACAAATTGGCATCATTAAAGTCTGACTATTAAAGGCAGATATAAGATGTAAAGAAAAAAGTAATTTCCATGTGACATTAAATTCCAAGTGAAAATTGATAAGAGATTAAGCATCTATTGATACTTTTAAATCCAAACTTTGTGGTTTGTACCCTATTACTGATGGATTGCACCATGTTTGCAAACTGGTATGCTCACCTAGCATATCTTATAGACATTGTACTGCAACCCATAATGACGGCAAACAAAGAGATACATCTAGGGTGTGAAATATAAATAGAAAAGCAAGGCTTGTAGACCTAGCACCGAGGATCAAGGACGTTCGAAAACAAGTTCAATGAGTTATTAGCATAATAGAAATAACTCTGCAAAGAGAAAGAACTAAAGTACAAGGGACGTACTGAAAATGAAACAGAAGGTCAAACTATAGCTGGAATTCCATGCATTATGTGTTTGCTATTTATTTCTAGTTTAAGAAGAATTTCATTCACCATAAAACGATTTCAGTTCCTACAAGTTTCAAAGCGAACTGTTTTCACATGTTTCTTTTGGGATATATCCAAATAAAAGGAAAATACAGATTGCTAACTCTTAGACAATAACTATCATTGACATTAACATTATTCCTCCATATTCAAACTTTAAATTCTAATGCAAACCATATGCTTTCTGGCTCAAAGACGACATTGCAAGTAATCGAAGGAGATGCACAAAAAAACAAGATCCCCTCCATGTGTTTGACACCTTTGGTTACTCTATAGCCCTACCCATATCGTAATCAAATGCAAAACAGATGTAATATAGTTAAGTTAGACTAAACAGCATGTCAAATTTTAAGTAATGGCAAAAATGAAAAAGAAGTAATTTCTCTAGCACAATTACAAAAACCTAAAAGGCATTATTACTCAAGTGTAACCACATCACCTCATCGTGGTTCAGAGACTCATGATTCTATTCAAACCAAAGTATCAATGAATCAGAGCAAGTGTTTCCTCTTTGTAAGTGCGGATATGCTTTTTTCCATTCAAATTGCCGTCAATATGTATATCCTTTCTATAGTTGCAAATATACACTTTTCCGTTCCAAATTGTCGTGTTTGAGACCCAAAAAACTGAGAAAAATTAGAGTAAGATGAGAAATGTTAAAAGATTCACCGGCTTGATCCCCTCCATCGGTAGTTCATTCACACTAAGACTTTATTTCACCAATTTCATGTTTTTCAATCCTCTGTGCAGAAATTGCAAGTTTCTTCAAGTATGAAAGAGAGGGAATAACAAAGAGTGAGATGAAGAAACTCCGCGCGTGTGTGGGGGTGGGGGGGTTGGGGGGAAGGGAGGGAGAATTGAGAAAGTACAAAAGCAATGGGTGGTGCACCGTTTTGTTATTGACGGCATGGAAAATATTCTGATCTAAGTAAGGGGCGGTACTCCATCTGATGTCCTTCGTGAGGCAACACATGATTGTCTGTTCCATTTGGATGTCCTGGTTCTTTACATGTCGTTGTGGCAACAGAAGAGTGTTTGTGAGGAGGGAGGGAGGTTGGCGTAAGCAGCGGTTTGTTTTTTTCAATTATGGAGCCGATTGGAGGTGGCATCAGCGGTTGGCATGGGGTTGCATCTATATGAAAACAAGGGGGCAGCTAGTAATATGGAGTATCTCTGAGGGTATTTTAGTAACAAAAATGTGTAGAAACATGTGTCAGCACGTTACACTTTTAATGTTTTTAAGCGAAAACATTACAATGTCAACCTTATCTACACAATATATTTCCTCTATCTATTATAATCTACAGTAGCTATCTCTTTACATTTCCTCTACCTATTACATGTGCTTACTATAGCTTCTTTATCCAGTATTCCTTCATCAATCCCCCAAAGATTACATAGAGCTATGTTTCTTATTGTTGCTGGAACTTTTCTCCATGTCATCACTCTGTATTTCATCCATTGTTTGATAACTTGCATACAGCCCTGCACACTTGAGCCTTTTTTTTCAAAGATCCTTGAATTTCTTTCTTGCCATATTCCATAGACTATTACAGCCACCATTACCTTGCCTAATTTAGCTATAAAGTTTTCCCTTTGAACATTGTTGCAGCATCCTTCCATGCTTGAGACCATGTTACCAAATTAAGCTGTGTTTGCATATTCTCAAGGGCGATTTTCCATAATTCTTGCACGTAGGGGCATTGTGTGAATGGGTGATCTTTATTTTCAGTCTGCCTTAGGCATAGAACATAATGTTCCTCCTGAATGAAATTCCAAGCTTTTAGTTTCACTCTAGTTCTGAGACCTCCTTTACATAATAACCATAGGATCATTGAGCACCTTGGGATATTCCCTAAGAACCATATAAAATTCCACTTAGGATCCTGTATGCCATGAGTTCTCAATCCCTCCTAATCTGACTTTATGGTAAAGTGTCAATTTGAAGATAATTTCCACCATACTCTATCAGGCCTCTCTGTATTAGGTATCTGTGAGTTTTGTAGCAGATTATTAACTTCTATTAATGCTCTTGATCTGTTCATCATCAATCTCCATTCTCTCTCTTGAATGATTTCACTTACCTTAGCATTACTGGCAATCCCTGAGTCATACATAATTCTTGGGCCAAAGAGTTCAACCAATGATTGTTCAGTCAATCATTTGTCTTTCCATAACCAAGTGCTTCAACCATCCCCTACTTTATATTGAATAAACCGATGGCATTGCTCTCTGATCTTTAGCATTTTACACCAGGTCCATGAAAGTACCACAGGGGGAGTAAAAGTCCATAAATCCTGCCCCTTTATGATGTAAATGAGACACCATTTTACCTATAAAGAATCCTTTTTATGGGCCAGATCCCATAGATGCTTGCAAATTGCTGATTTATTCCATTCTTCCAATCTTTTGATACCTAGGCCTCCTTCTTTTTTAAGTAAACCTAAGTCCTTCCATGATACTTTGGCCCCAGTACATTTTATATCTCTACCATGCCATATGAATGCTCTTACTTTCTGCTCTATCTGTTTTATGATTCTCTTAGGCAAGATGAATATTGAGCACCAATACACCTGCATGCTACACAGGACTGATATAGCCAATTGCACTCTTCCAGCATATGATAAGACTTTTGTAGTCCAGCTAGAAATTCCTTTAGTAATTTTCTCTAGCAAAATGGAGCAATCACTGTATTTCAGCTTGGTTGAGATAAGTGGCACTCCCAAGTAGGTGACTGGAAATTCTCCTTTAGGAATATTAACTATAGCAGCCAAAGCTTCTCATGTTTTGTCTTCCACTTCAGCAGTAAAAATTGAACTCTTAGTTAAATTTGGTGACATGCCAGACAAATCTCTGAATTCATCCAATGCTAGCTTGATCAAGCTTAGTGTATCTTCATGTGTTTTAGCTTACAAGAATAGGTCATCAGCAAAGCACAGGTGATGTATCTTTAAATCTTGACATTAGGATGATTCTGAAACCCATGTTGATTAGCATAAACTTCCATAAGTCCAGAAAAATCTTCCATCACAAGTAGAAAGAGGTAGGGGGAGATAGGATCACCTTGCCTCAATCCTTTGGCACTACCAAAGAAGCACGATATCAATCGAGTACATATAAAATTTAGCGGGTAGATGAAATACATTATTGGATATCTACGGACAGATGTTTCACGTAACTTGTGGATCTGCTAAAAGTTAGTGTAATACCCTGAAAAACAAATTATCATAGTAATATTTTTAAAACAGAATTTTGGGATTTATAAAGTAGAGTTAGTTTAGTAAATAACTGCTTTTTTGCTTAGAGGGTAAGCTGTAATTTACGAGGATCATTTTAAATAAGTTTTGAAACTTTACGGGCTTTATTATAATTTACCATATGGCCTTATCCAATCGTTCTTCCTCATTCTGAATCACTATTATTTTCCACTCTTACCTAGGAGGCCGCAAGTTAGGGCTAGGGGCGATTGTGGTGAACAGTTGAGGATTTTGACAACATTGTTGATATCTTTGGTAAATTTTATCAAATCAATTTAGTGATTTCAGTTTTTAGTCTAGGGTTTGATGGGTTTAGTGTTACAAAACCTAGATTGATACTTAATGACCTTTGTTTGTATAATATAACTATTGAATTTGCAATTATGATTGAAAGACTGTTATCGCTTTGAAGTAAGGGTTACATACGTATTATTGCATTCGTCACAAAAAATTATCGTCTAGTGACCGGTTAATTCTTGTTTGCTTGAGTCTATAAATTAGATTTTGTTCATCCTTTTGCTTATGTTTACATTCTTGATAATAGCCTCTATTCATGGCCTAGATTTTAGTACATTAAATTGAAATTGTGATTCTTCCTTTTTAGCAACAATTATCACTACAACAAACACAATCTCTAGGGACGGATTTTTTTGGTCGCTAAAGACCCCAAATATGTCTATAAAGACTTTTACCGATGGAATCTCTGGCAATAAAAGTCCGTTGGTAAAAACACCGTCGCTAAAAGATTAGCGACATAATTACGTGATCCGTCGGGAAAAAATATTTACTTTTACAAACAGAATGAATGATTTTTAGAGACAAAAAATTCCATAGCTAAAGGTAATTTTAACATTTTTCCTAATTTCTGAATTTCTTGGAAAAAAAATTAAAAAAGCTTTTAGCGATAGAATTCTGTTGCTAAAAGTCCGTCTCAAAAGTTTTTAGCTTTCCGTCGCTAAAAGTGTCTCTAAAAAACTTAAGCAATCTATAGAAAGAATTTTGTCGCTAAAAGCCATTTGTAAAAGATTAAAAAAACTATTTTTTTTTTAAATCCAAACATATTTTAGACAATTAACCCTAATCAACCAATCCAACAACAATTTAATTCTTTAAACTTGCAATCATCATTTACCAAATAAGATATAAGCCATAGGCACACCAACTAACACTAAATACTAAACTAGAAAAATAAGATGTTCCTTGAATATATATATCACATTGTACAAATCCCAAAATCAAAATTACAAAGTTTCATTGAAACTGAAAAAAATAAATCAATAACCCTTTTTATCTCCCAACTGAATAATAAATACATAACAAATATTCAAACATAAGGTTTCATCTTGACATTTTTTAAACTAGTCAAAAAATGACTGCTCATTAAGTTTCAACGGACACTTCTCCCATTGTAACTCTGAGTTCCACTTCAACTATCTATTTTACAAATTCATCTTTGTCCGAATTAAAGTGTTCATCCTCTACAAAAAATCATATTCAGATTCAATCTAAGTCAACTAAAGAGTATAAGTTACAACGCAGATTTACCACCTTTATCAAACCCTCAACTAAAGAGTATGCCAAAAAGAAAAAAAAGGATACAAAATCGGCCAGTTACTTAAGTTTTGTAAATCTGTGAATTTTATCAAATATTATGTCTTATCATCAGATTGTTGATTGATATTGGCCATCTTTATCATGTTCGGCGTCCCAGACCACTATAAATAAGTCATTTGGCTTACATTTTTAAGGATCTGAGCTTCTTCTCCCTAGGGCTTTTATACCATTTCTCTTAGAAGTGGTATATTATCTCTTAAAGGAACTTAGTCTTTCATATTTCACTTAAAAAGAACTCTTATTTTCTTGCATTATGATCCTTCGCAAAATTCTCCCAAGTCATCCAGACCAGCAAACTCGCGTGATGTACTTTACAGTTTTCTAGTCTAGTTTAGTAGTCTTGAACTAATTCACTTCCCCACGATCACATTTCATTTCTAGCATAAAACATAAAAAGAGTCATTTCCATTTCTTAGT
>JAVXUO010000516.1:0-42611 GCA_033065855.1 Escallonia rubra | reverse complement strand
TGCTCGATATCCTCCTCGCGCAACTGAGGCCGAGGAGCCGGTGTCTGTGGAGGGGCAGCAGGGGGTGAGGACGCTCCTATCACGGCACGAGGAGTCGTGCTAGGCAGGCCGCGTATGCGGCCTTTCGGCCGATTCACGACCTCCGGCGTATCCAACCATCGCTTCAACCCCCACTACTCGCAGCCGTACTAGTGGACGCTGATGGCTGTCCGGACTGCTGCTCGGACCCCCTTAGCTGTTCATACGAGGCCTGCAAAAATAGTGGTTTAACGATATGTTATGGCATTAATTAACGAAACAGACATCGAGGATAGAAAGAAACAGATTAACTTAAATAAATTGACTCACATCGATCCGTCGGGCAATATCTGAAATATAGTCGCCCGCCTGGTGCGTCTCGTCCTTGTCCTTCTTCCGCATGTGCGTCTGAGCATAGGTCAGAGCTATGACCTCATCCTCCTCTAGATCCGGGTGCTCGACCGCGTTCATATGTCGGACGATGTCGTGTGGCACCGACCCCCCCGTGTACGTCGGATCTCTGTTCTGCCAGCCCCGCTCTTACTCTTGGCGTCCCAACCTGGATCCGCAGCCCACCGATCTATCATCTCCCCCCATACACGGTGAGATATCCAATGTGGGGGATATTTCGTCATGTCCGTCATCGGGGCACCCGCGGGCAGCGCCCTCTTCGCCCGGTCCCGTGCATCGTGGAGCCATCGGCGGTAATTCTTGCCGATGTAGGCAAAGAAAGCCTGCTGCCCCAGTCCCTGCTGCTCAGGCGTATCAAACGTGAACCCCTCCTGTAATGCATTCAATAACACAAATTAACAACATAAAACAAACTGTAATTTAACATTTACTAACGCTGAAAAAAATACTTCACCGTACCAGCCACTCCTCCCATAGGGCCTCCCTCGCAGCGGCATCCCATTCCTTCCAGTACAGGCGTGGCTCGAAGAATCGGCCCTTCACAAGAACGCCGATCTTCGTCCTCGCCATATTCTCCAGGATCCTGCCAAAGAAGTAATTAAATTAATTAATACAGTTCAAATATAAATTAACACCCAAAATTTTTAAACATAAGGCATGAGGTGATATTTTTAGTACTTACAGGCCCTCCTGCGTGAGCGTAACTCTCTGTTTACGCTGGGGGTCGATGCGTACCCCGCGTGTCGGACCACGGCCTCGTCGAGATCCTACAAAACACAGACATTAATACAGTTCTAAAATGGGGCTAGCGAAAATGTAGGAAACACCGTTATCAACTATACCTGAGGTAGAACCCGCGGAAGATGGAGACGGCTGGGGCGACGGCGATGGCTGGGGCGACGGTGACGGCGACAGCTGGGGCTGGGCCCCCGATGGCTGTCCGCGATCACTCTGTGCCTCGTCATCAGTAGGCAATGACAAGGTGGGACTAACCGGGGAGGAAGCAACTCGGCGTCCAGCCCGGCCACGAATAGCCCGTATCCTATCCATATCTGACTTCATATAGATTATATACAAAGACATTAACACGTGAAAAACAATAATCTTGGCATAAATCATCATCGGCACTATATATATATATATATGAACGGATGTGCAAAAACACATCAATAAACACCAAGTTCTAAAATGTTACTACATTTTTCCCGTGATGTTACAACATTACAAGTCAATCATTTTCAGTTTGCGAATCATCTTCATCACTATCCTCGTCGCCCTCTTCTTCGTGGGACTCGTCGTCCTCTTCATCTTCTAATTCATCCTCTTCATCAGTAGACTCGGTCACATCATCTCCAACACTTTCAACATCTTCCGCGTCATCATCTACGACTTCTTCTCCCACAAGAAGTGTTGTTGGAAGAGGAAGATCGTCCTCCTCGTTGTTGACCTCAACAGGGAACAAGACACGTGGTTGGTCGGCTTGAAAGGAGTCTAGCTCACTGTCATATGTCACGGGCAATTTCTTGGACTTGATAGTTGTATACCAATGAGATTTGGGATTGGCGACGTCCTCCGCGTAAAAGACTTGTACAGCTTGACTAGCAAACACAAAGGGCTCGTCTGATGCAAGTCTTGACTTGACATTGACATCTACAATCCCTTGAGAGCTAACACGGATTCCTCTGCTGCATGTGACATCGAACCACGTACACTTGAACATTACCAGGCGGTTTTGGGAACCCAGATATGTTAGCTCAACAATCTCATCTAACTCTCCGTAAAAATCCATGCAATTCTCGGCATAACAGTCGCCGTTGACCAAGACTCCACTGTTTTGGGTTTGTTTTGTTCGGTCATCATCTTTTACGTTAAACCTAAACCCGTTGATGATATAACCTCCGTAACAGGATGTTTGTTTGTTAGGGCCTTCGGCTAGTAATTTCAAGCAGGAGGCCACTGGTCTATCCATTGACTGAACCTATTGTAGATGACGGTAAATTAAACATTAAGGATAAATCAGTATACTAATTGGCCACAGAACTGTATATAACACATAATATAATTTCGTTAAATAATCTTACACGGATTTTGAACCACTGTACAAATTGTGACTTCCGGTGAGATTCAAGTCCAGCGGGATCAGTGATTAAAGATTCCGCATCGAACTCACTGCAAACCAATATGCATCTAACTCGCTTAACACACACTTTCAATTATGTACAACAATGTAAGTGAATTAAGACTTTAACTTACTCAACGAATGCCGAAACTTCATCGCAATTTAGAAGGGCATATATTGTTGCAGCACTGTACTCTTCATCTGTTAGCCATCGAGTATACGTTCGGCCGAACGGACTACCTGACTGCTTGAATATTGACAATTGCCCTTCCAAATTTGTGCTTGCTCCGGGATCATTTCGGCCTAGTTGATTTAACCTTGTACCAACATCCGAACCGAAATATTGACTACAAAAGTTTACAAGTTCTTCCATTACGTAAGCCTCCGCAATTGAGCCCTCAACCCGAGCCTTATTACGGACTTTTTTCTTTAAATGGAACATGAACCTAGAAGTTTAGGAAATCGAGTTAGGTGGAATATCAATGATAACAGATGTCGCATTAAGTGTAAACGAACAACTGTAACAATTTAAGGATTACCTCTCGAAGGGATACATCCACCGATATTGCACGGGTCCACCCATCTTAGCTTCATATGCCAAGTGAACAGGCAGATGCTCCATTGAATCAAAGAACGAAGGTGGGAAGATTTTCTCCAGCTTGCAAATCGTCACCACAATGTTCTTCTCAAGCACTTCCATGTTACTCACCCGGATCGTAGAAGAGCATATATCTCGAAAGAAATGAGATAATTCAGTCAAAGTCTCGCAAACAACCCGTGGCAACAGTCCCCGGAAGGCAATAGGAATGAATCTCTCCATGAATACGTGGCAGTCGTGACTCTTCATCCCTTGGAACTTGCATTCCGAAACATTGCAACAACGAGATATGTTGGACGCAAACCCATCCGGAAGCTTCAAATTCTTAACCCACTGACAGACCTTCTCCACTTGTTTCTTGTCTAGACAGTAAGGTGCTTTCGGAAGTATGGTCCTCCCACTGACTGTCCGAGGATGCAATTCACGGCGTACACCCAACTGTTGTAGATCCCTTCTCGCTTTAAGGTGATCTTTCGATTTGCCCTTGAAATTCATCACTGTGTTGAACACATTATCAAAAACGTTCTTCTCAATATGCATCACATCCATGTTGTTTCGGATAACGAGCGTCCTCCAGTAGGCTAACTCCCAGAAGATACAAAATTTTCTCCAGTTGTGCTCTTTCCCGAACCCTGCAATCTTCTGATCCGGCACACCCTTACCGTGTGGTATGTCAGTATCAAGTGCCTCCAGGTGTGAGAGTACTTCTTCACCAGATGGGTAGTCCAGCGTGACAACCTCACGCTCGATTGTCCCGTCAAATTTATCCTTCTGCCTACGAAACTGATGGCCCGGTGGCAAAAGCTTACGGTGACATCCGAACCACGAGGCCTTTCCGCCGTGCTTTAACGTATGACCGGGGTTCACGCCCATACAAGCAGGGCATGCTAGCTTCCCATGTGTGCTCCAGCCACACGTCATTCCCAATGCGGGGAAATCATGTATAGTCCACATCAAAGCAGCCCTCATCTGAAAATTTTGTTTAAGGGATGCATCATATGTTTCGACTCCATGATTCCATAATTGTTTTAACTCATCAATCAACGGCCTTAAATACACATCTATGTCCTTACCGGGACTCTTCGGCCCCGGAATAAGCAACGACAAGAACATATACGGCTTCTTCATGCACATGCCTGGTGGAAGGTTGTAAGGGACAATAATAACAGGCCAACATGAGTAAGGCGTGGTAGACTGACCGAAAGGGTTGAACCCATCGGTTGCCAGACCAAGTCTAACATTCCGAACTTCCTGAGCAAAAACTGGATGCCTGCGGTCAAACTCCTTCCACGCCTCTCCATCAGCTGGGTGTGTCAGCACATCGGCATCGTTGCTGCGAGTCTCACGGTGAGCCCTCATATGTTCAGCCGTACTGGAGGAGTAGTACATTCTCTGAAGCCGTGGTGTGACCGGGAAATATCGCAATATCTTCCATGCAATGTTTTTCTTCTTCCCTTTGTCCGGTTTGTACCTCGAATGATCACACACTGGACATAATGACAAATCCTTATTCTCTTTCCAGAATAATACACAATCGTTATTGCACGCATCTATCCGGTCGTAGCTCAACCCAAGTTTCCTCATCATCTTCTTCGCGTCATAGTACGACGGCGGTAGCTTTTCACTTTCGGGCAGTATTTCTTTGATGAAGGTAACAAACTCGTTAAAACCTTTCTCGCTCAGCCCGTGGTCTGATTTCAACTGTAATAACCTACTAACCGCAGACAGCCGTGTGTGTTTCGGAGCTCCATCCCACAGCGGCTCTTCCGCAACTCTCAACAACTCATAAAACTGATGAGCCCTCTCGTTCGGCGGTTGTGGCCTGTCGTTACCCCAGTCAACATTAGCATGCCCAACATCCATAATCATATCTCGGAAATCATATCGTGCCTCCTCCCTAACTTCAGTTTGACTAGCCAGGTTGGACGACAATACTATCGTTTCCCCGTGCTGCGTCCACCTTGTGTATCCACCCATAAAACCGTACCGACGAAGATGCCATTTTACTTCAATTCTTTTTCTCCAGTGCAACAACTCACATCTACCGCACGGGCACCTTATCTTATCAAGGTCAACATGTGCAGGATGCGCATAAGCGAAGTCGAGAAATTCGTCAACGCGACACTCAAAATCTTCAGCATTCTTCCTTTTCATCCAACTTCGATCGACTGACATGACGACTGAATTATCGTACTGTATACCACCTTCAATAATGACCAGTGATTAAGTATTGCCGATGTAAATATCAATGCATGAATGTTACAACACGTCTACATATTTCCCCTCCACTCTTGAACAGGTAGTGGTCCTATCCCATTCAGAAAAGCACATGTTTATAAAACAGTGAATAACTCATGCTTAGTCCGATGTCTGTGGAAAATTCGGCAGCACCTCCCCGCATTTCTCCAAGTACACCACATCGATTAGGTGTTCTAACATTCATCTAACCTTGCTCAGGAAGGTTTGACGGATGTTAGAACACCAGATCTGTATGCACCCGGAGAAACACACGAGAACGTGTACCAAATATCCACGACATAGAACATAAAGCATGAGTCAAAATACTGTTTTATAAACAATTAGCTTTTCCAAACTGTCCAAACTGGACATCCAAAGGCTCATTACAAGGCATTACTTTGTAATGAGTACCTTTGAACGGGAACTAAGGGTTTTTATGCATGCATGTGTTCAGAAATTGATAAGATATGCAAGAATCTTTCCGAAATATCAAAACTGCAGAATGATCGTTGCATATGTTATCAATTCCACATTAAATAGAACTCGTTGGCAACGAGTTGAAGCATCTCGTTGCCAATGGACTTCTCAAAACAACAATTAATATAAAGAAGGCAGGGTTTGTAAAGAGCGAGTAATTGAACCATCTCTGGGCAACATGGAGTAATTATGGGATGTACAAGGGCTAATTAGGGCTAACTGGGTTATTAGGGAACAAGACACGATTATTAATTATAGCTGATTAGAGTTGATTAGGACTAATCAGGGTTATTTAGTCCTAATTAGGGTTTAACAATTGCCGAGTAGTGATGATTAGTCCTAATTAGGGCTAATTGGGCTTAATTGGGTTATGTTAGGGCTAATTAATGTTAATGAGGGATAGTTTCGGATGATTATAGCTGACTAGGGTTGATTAGGACTAATTAGAGTTATGTAGTCCTAATTAGGGCTTAATTGTGCCGAGTAGTGATGATTAGTCCTAATTAGGGCTAATTAATGTTAATGCGGGCTAGTTTCGGATAATTATAGCTAATTAGGGTTGATTATGACTAATTAGGGTTTAATTGTGCCGAGTAGTGATGATTAGTCCTAATTAGGGCTAATTAGGCTTAATTGGGTTATGTTAGGGCTAATTAATGTTAATGAGGGATAGTTTCGGATGATTATAGCTGACTAGGGTTGATTAGGACTAATTAGAGTTATGTAGTCCTAATTAGGGTTTAATTGTGCCGAGTAGTGATGATTAGTCCTAATTAGGGCTAATTAGGCTTAATTGGGTTATGTTAGGGCTAATTAATGTTAATGAGGGCTAGTTTCGGATAATTATAGCTAATTAGGGTTGATTATGACTAATTAGGGTTTAATTGTGCCGAGTAGTGATGATTAGTCCTAATTAGGGCTAATTAGGCTTAATTGGGTTATGTTAGAGCTAATTAATGTTAGTGAGGGCTAGTTTCGAATAATTATAGCTAATTAGGGTTGATTAGGACTAATTAGGGTTATTTAGTCCTAATTAGGGTTTTGATGGTGCCGAGTAGTGTTGATTAGTCCTAACTAGCGCTAATTAGGCGTAATTGGGTTATGTTAGTGCAAATTATGACTAATTAGGCTAACTACAATCAATATGCGCATAATTGGGTTCATTTGGGCTAATTTGAGGTAATTACAGCTAATTTGAATTTTATCAGGTTCTTAGGGTTAATTAAAACTAATTAGGCTCGTTAGAGCTAATTAGGGTTAATTGATTTACTAAAATATTGTTAATCAGGACTAATTAGGGCTAATTATAGCCAGCGCTGGAGCCACGATTAGATTCCAGGGGGTGCATGCTAAAAATGTCGCATTAACCTAACTAACCTAAATTTAATGCACATTCAACAACCTCAATTCCGACACCTCATATAGGGTGTCGATATGGTGTCCGATACGTTTCTGACACCTCCGGACACGTGTCAGACACATACCGACACGTGTCTGACACATACCGACACGTGTCCGACGCCTTTGGACACGTGTCCGACGCCTCCGGACACGTGTCCGATGCCCAGCGACACGCACCTCCGGACACATCGGCATACGTTAATTTGTTTTCTAAATGTCGGACACCGTCGATCAGACGTGGTGTCCGTGTCTGCGCTAACTAACAGGTATCTCAATCCAATTGGGTCCCATCCTCCGTCAACAATCTCAATTCTCAATTCTCAAATGCTCAATGCAATAAAAATTAACAAAAATCACACATTCAATCCAATTGGGTCCCATCCTCCGTCAATAATCTCAATATCTCAAATGCTCAATGCACAATTAACAATCTAAAATCATCAATTAACAACCTAAAATCATCAATTCATAATCGCAATTACTTCAAATGCACAGCTAATAACCTAAAATCATCGATCAATAATCACAATTATAAAACGCACAATTAACAACCTAAAATTATCAAACAAATGAGCAATGTTCAAATTTTTAAAAAAATGTTCAAAATCCACATATCCGATGCGCTTGAATTATTTCAATTTAGGGTTCGATTGTATTAGGGCATTCAATTTAGGGTTCAATTAGTTTCATTTAGGGTTCGGTTCGATTAGGGCATTCATTCAATACAATTAGGGTTCAATTTACTTCAATTTAGGTACAATTAGGGGGTTCTATTGATTCAATTTATGGTTCGGTTGATTTGAGGCATTCAATCTAGGTTCAATTAGTTCAATTTAATTAGTTTAATTTGGGTTCAATTAGGGGGTTCTATTGATTCAATTTAGGGTTCGGTTGATTTGAGGCATTAAATTTAGGATTCAATTAGTTCAATTTAGGGTTCAATTAGGGGGTTCTATTGATTCAATTTAGGGTTCGGTTGATTTGAGGCATTCAATTTAGGGTTCAATTAGTTCAATTTAGGGTTCGGTTGGATTAGGGGGTTCAATTTGGGGTTCAATTAGGGTTCGGTTAGATTGGGGCAATCAATTTAGGGTTCAATTAGTTCAATTTAGGTACAATTAGGGGGTTCTATTGATTCAATTTAGGGTTCGGTTGATTTGAGGCATTAAATTTAGGATTCAATTAGTTCAATTTAGGGTTCAATTAGGGGGTTCTATTGATTCAATTTAGGGTTCTATTGATTTGAGGCATTCAATTTAGGGTTCAATTAGTTCAATTTAGGGTTCGGTTGGATTAGGGGGTTCAATTAGGGTTCGGTTAGATTGGGGCAATCAATTTAGGGTTCAATTAGTTCAATTTAGGGTTTAGGGTTTAGGGTTTAGGGTTTAGACCACATTTTCTTTAACATCTACCAATTTATCATGGGAAAATTCGTAACTTCTAACTCTTGAACACCTTTGCACCCACATCATCTTATTCTCTCTCCCCACCACCATCGACGTATGTATCACGAACAGATCCACCCGTACGACGCCCTGATAGCAACCATCGACATCTACCTAAATTACAAAGCCACCACCAAACTTCCTTAATCCTGATGAAAACTTGCGCCTGCCGTGAGTAGGTAGTTAGGTGGGTAGTACGATACATGTGCAACCAACTATTTAATCAGTCGAAGCCTTGTTCTGGTTGTAAAGATGTTTTTCCATTTCAGGTTTACGATAAGTCCTGAACGTGCTTGGCAATGACACATTCACTTTTGTAGTGTTTCCTGATGTTGGGTACATGATAGTTTTGGGCAATATAAGCTCTACTAATAGCCCCAACCATGAACGTGAAACTGCTTCTAATCACACCCATTTGCACTCGACTTGACTTGCTATTCTTTCTGAAAACCAAACAGTGTAATAAGAAGGGATTAGGCCTTACCGAATGAAGTAGAAGGATGGTTACTTGGTTGAGATGAGATAAGGGGCCATGAAGCTAATTTATGTGTTGGTGTTATCGTATTCCCCAAGCCTTTTTTTAAAACCAAAAGGTGAACCCTCCTCCAAGAGTCGATCAACCCCGCCAAGCCAAGCAAAATGCTATAACTACCAAGATCAAAGTTGTAAAAAGGGATTAAATATTCAGTATTCGTGTGTCTGTGTATCTGTGTTTCCTAAGCTTCCTTCAGTTCCTAGATCATGCATGAAAGTGAGCTCTGTCAGCAATATACTGGCATTTGCAATTCTTAAAGCCAAGATGCAACTATACAAGTTGTATCTTGGCTGCTCAATACAAATCAGAAATGAAAACCATGGAACCCCATCTCTTCAGTAACTACCCTCAGAAACAATGGAACACCGTCACAAGAGAAACTGTGGAGCACCTTTACAGCAGAAGGGAAATGGAATATTTAAACTTACAGAAACTTGGGCTGATTTGAAGATGGGCGGCGCGGTTGTGGTGGCGGCGCAGCAGTGGTGGTGGCGTCGCAGCAGCGGTCCTTCGGTTTTGAAGATGGGCGGCAGTGGCGGCGTCGGAGGCGGTGGCAGGATATATTCCGTCGGGGGCTAGGTTGCCGGGGATGGCGACGGAGGATAAATCGCCGGTGAGAGAGAGAGAGAGAGAGAGAGAGCAACGGGAGAAAGAAAAGAAGAAGGGGATCTGATCTATTTAAGGCATTTACCGACGAAAAATACCCGTCGGTAAAAGTCCGTTGGCAAAACCCTACTTTCACCGACGGGTATTGTTACCGACGGAATTATTCCGTTGTTAAATAGTTTTACCGACGGAACACACCCGTCGGTAAAAGTTCGTCGGCAAAACCCGACTTTCACCGACGGTTATTTTTACGGACGGAATTATTCCGTCGTTAAATAGTTTTACCGACGGACTTTACCCGACGGGTGTATTCCGTCGCTGAAAAGACTTTTAGAGACGGAATTTTGTCTGTCGCTAATTCCCTCTTTTCTTGTAGTGTGACTCTAAAAATAGCAAATGACTTTCAAAACTTTTGAAAATCTGGAATATACTCCATCATAGCTACATATGACTATTGTAAAGGTATCAAAATTTAATAACTTAATTTACTATTTTAAAATACACCGAAATCTCTTGTTCGAATAAAATTAGTTAGCATGCTTCCCGAGTTCAGAAAATTTTGAAAATTTTCCTGTGTGTAGATCTTGTAAAAATAATATAAATTAGTCTTTTGAGTTTTGTCCAAATAAATTTCTAGATATATCTAAAAATTTCAGAAAAGAATGCTAAAAACAATATTTTCATTAACGACACTTATGAGTCCAATTTTAAAACAAAGGCTTTCCCTCTCTCTATGCAGTCGTCTACTTCTTCATCCCCACCTAGCAGTGTTACCTGGAACTACTTCACACCCACAACTCACACATGCAAATTCACATAGCCTTACTTAAATATCTATACACTACACTTACACATGTATATAGATTAACAGATCCATTTCTTTCTCACACTACACTCCATAACCCACATCTATATACATGAAACAACTCTCACAAATTCATTCGAAGCTACTGCCTTAATCACTACAAGAAAACAGGCTTTTAGCGACGGGAAAATCCGTCGCTAAAAGCATTAGCGACGGATTTACCGTCGCTAAAAATCCCTCGTATAAAAGCCCGTCACTAATAGTTTAGCGACGAAATTTTTAAATCCGTCGCTAAAAATGTCATTTTTACCTACGGATTTATTTTTCATTAGCGACGGATATTCCGTCGCTAATTATATTTTTAGAATTTTAATTTATTTTCTTTTTTGTCCAATTAGCGACGGATTAAATATTTTAGCGACGGAATATTCCGTCGCTAAAAGTATTTTCTATATTTTTGTCTAAAATCTGATTTTTTCAGAAAAAAACATTAGCGACATAATTTTTATCACAAAATTCTTTACAACATTAATTTCGTCGCTAAAGTGTATATCTAAACAGGCTTATTGATCCGTCGAAAAACTTTTAGCGACGGATTTCTGTCGCTAAAAAGTCCATATGTTAAAAAGGACTTTTTTTTTGTTATTTTGTTATACATTAAAAACCCACTACAAATAATTAAACAAAAATTAATTTTTTTAATACAAATAAGATTTAAATTATATACACCACCAATTAACACTTAATACAATAAATCAGATAATCACAAAATAAAATAGAACAAATCATACAAAACCCAAAAACAAAATTACAAGTTAATTTCCTTGAAACTAAGTATAAACTAAATTTGATGCTCCAAAATTCTTCCTCCCTGCAATTGTACACCATATCCGCAGTCGAAACGGAAACAAGCAAGGATGAAATGAACCCAGAAGCTAATCTTTTAAACATTAATCCACCAACACATCCCTCAGTCCATTTATATCCAAGCTTCACATTCATATCCTGTACAACCAAATTCAAGCACAAAAATCAAGCCCTTTAGATAACTACAATTAACCCTCAAAAGAACTACAATTCACCTTTTAAGGAACTAATTACCAACCCAGTCACAGAATAAAGAGTAATACCAATTACTAGCAACTGAATTTATCCAATTTCTTACAAAGTTCAGCCCATTTGAACACCAATATTTAACATTCAGGAAAAGAGAAAAATACAGGCAAAATAATGCATTTCAACAACTCCACATCATTTCAGATCTTACCTCAAATTTATATGCAGAATCCCCTGTGTATAATGCATTTCAACAACTCCAGATGCATCACCATCACCTTCCAAGAGATTTCCTCGCATGCGTCGTGATCTCTAGCACCAACTATTCCATCATCGACACCCCAACCTGCCGACGACTATTGTGGGGGTGGGGTAGCAGGGTGGGGATGGCGGGGTGGGGGAGGCAAGGTGGGGCAGCGGGTGGAGGCGGGATGGCGTGGGAGGTGGGCGACGAAGGTGGGCGGCGTAAGTCGGTGTGGGTGAGAGAGAGAGAGAGAGAGAGAGAGAGAGAGAGGAGCAAGAGCGGCGAGGAGATGAGAAACAGAAAGAGGAAGAGAAAGAAGGGTTTGTAGGTTTTAATCATCTTTAGCGACGGATGTTCTGCCGTCGCTAAATTTCGTCGCTAAAGTACAATAAAAATTACAAATGTAAAGACTTTTAGCGACGGCTACAATCCGTCGGTAAAAGTCCGTCGTTGAAACCCTTTTTATTTTAATTTTTGAAAAAAAAAACTCTTAAATAACATTTAGTGACGGATTTTCCGTTGGTAAAAGTCCGTCGGTAAAAGTCCGTCGCTAAAAATATTTGCCGACGGAACATTCCGTCGAATAAGATATTTAGCGACGGACTTTTATCGACAGTCAAATCCGTCACTAAAAGTCATTTTTACCGACGGAATAAAATCCGTCGGTAAAAATCCATCGCTAAAAGTTCATGTTCTTATAGTGAATCTCTTATCCATTTGGGCTTACCATTTGTTGCTGCTAAAAACATGCTCCGCATACATTGCGGAACCTGAGCCTAGACCGATGACATGCGAGACAGAAAACGAGTGACCGCCGGGTGGGGTTCTCGGCGGAGAACTCTCCGATGCTTAAGTCAGAGCGTAGCTACAGAATAGTAACTCTGAAAAAACATGAATTGTGTAATTGTCACATACCTAGAGGGGTAGACCCCTTTATATAGCTGTAGGAGAAGAAGACTCCTAGTAGGACTGGGCCGTGGGCTAGATGTGTTAGGATCGCGTTAGGATCCTCGAGGATCACGTCACAATCCCTAATAAGATAATCATTGATCTCTCAGTTTGACTGGGATTGCCGGGTATTCCCCAATTATTGGGAGTTATATTTGAGTTATATCATAAGCCCCCCACTTCCTTAGCTAAAATGTTTGGCTGAGGAAATTTATACTTAGTGTCTCGAGACACGCGTCAGATTTGTAAGTGATTCTCATCCACTTGTAGGGGTAACAATATTTCTCTCTTCCATGTGCTCCGATCTAAGCGGGAGCTTAAGACTTAGAACTTTGCCCAAGTAAGGCACTAGAACCCTAGCTCTCGAGAGCTAAGTCTTAGAATGTCGCATGACTAGGCTATTCGAAATCATCTTTAGAAAGACGAATCATGGGATCTCGAGATCCTTTAGGGGCTGTGCCCCATGGTAGCCTCTCTCGGGAGAGGACACAAAGTTGTGCATGCAAGTTGTTGCATGTGTTAAGTGTTTGAATGTCCCCTCGAGGGGTCACCTCTCCTTTGGAGGGTGTTCATTTTGTGCAAGTGTGTGTTCTTGAGCTTGAGCCGACCACATCATGCTTGCGTTTTACTTTGTCGTGAACTCTTATCATCAGGTAAGAGCTGGCAAAGAAGCCCCGCACTCACGCTTGGCTGGGTTTTCAATTGACAAAGAATGGTGGGGGGATGAAGTCCCATAGTCCTTTGTCGTTTCACGGGATAGAACTGTAGCTAAACCGTTTGGATAGAACTCGAGCTCTATCCTATCACCCTTGGGGGTGTTCGTCCCTCGAGAGACCGCCCTAGAGAACTGGTGGAGCACGGAGCTCATGTAATTACCCTTGAGGGTTTGACAGAACTTAAGAGTTCTCATCGTACACGCCCTCGGAGGCGGATGGAGCGCGGAGCTCCTGCAACTACCCTCGAGGGTTTGACGGAATTTAAGAATTCTCATCATACACGCCCTCGGGGGCGGATGGAGCCGGAGCTTATGCAATTACCCTCGAGGGTTTGACGGAATTTAAAAATTCTCGTTATACACGCCCTCGGGGGCGGATGGATTCGGAGCTCATGTAATTACCCTCGAGGGTTTTACGGAACTTAAGAGTTCTCGTCGTACACGCCCTCGGACCGGATGGAGCTGGAGCTCATGCAATTACCCTCGAGGGTTTGACGGAATTTAAAAATTCTCGTTGTACATGCCCTCGGGGGCGGATGGAGCCGGAGCTCGTGTAATTACCCTCGAGGGTTTTACGAAACTTAAGAGCTCTCGTCGTACACGCCCTCGGAGGCGGATGGAGCGCGGAGCCCATGCAACTACCCTCGAGGGTTTGACGTAATTTAAGAATTCTCATCATACACGCCCTCGGGGGCGGATGGAGCCGGAGCTCATGCAATTACCCTCGAGGGTTTGACGGAATTTAAAAATTCTCGTTGTACACGCCCTTGGGGGCGGATGGATCTGGAGCTCATGTAATTACCCTCGAGGGTTTTACGGAACTTAAGAGTTCTCGTCGTACACGCCCTCGGACCGGATGGAGCTGGAGCTCATGCAATTACCCTCGAGGGTTTGACGGAATTTAAAAATTCTCGTTGTACATGCCCTCGGGGGCGGATGGAGCCGGAGCTCATGTAATTACCCTTGAGGGTTTTACGAAACTTAAGAGCTCTCATCGTACACGCCCTCGGAGGCGGATGGAGCGCGGAGCCCATGCAACTACCCTTGAGGGTTTGACGGAATTTAAGAATTCTCGTCATACACGCCCTCGGGGGCGGATAGAGCCGGAGCAATTACCCTCGAGGGTTTGACAGAATTTAAGAGTTCTCATCGTACACGCCCTCGGGGGTTTAACGGAACTTGGAGTTCTCGTCGTACGCGCCCTCGGGGGTTTAACGAAACTTTAGAGTCCTCGTTGTACGCGCCCTTGGGGGTTTTACGGAACTTGGAGTTCTTGTCGTACGCGCCCTCAGGAGTTTAACGAAACTTTAGAGTCCTCGTTGTACGCGCCCTTGGGGGTTTGACGGAACTTAGAATTCTCGTCGTATGCGCCCTCGGGGGTTTCTCGTCCTTGTTGCCACGGTGCTAAATAAGAAGCCGCGGGTCATGGAGCCTGTAATATGGTCGTTGTGGCGAACCTTTCTGTCTGATAAGACATAAGGCATTAAGCCTGTATAGGAATGATCTCGTAGAATATAAAGCCCCCCCGCCTTTGAGAAGGCGTGGACATATAAAGACGGCTTTTAAGCCCATATGTAGGGCCCGGTCGCAAGAAGACCTGTATGAGCAATATAGAAGACTGCAATCCGCTTGCTTGACTAGACGAGCATACAGAGCTAGAGGACACGGAGTCCGTCGCAGTTTATCAATATGCTGATAAACAACTAGATTCAGTTTGCTGGTCGCATGAGCTTGAGCTTGCAATTGTTCCATCCATATCAGTGACGCTATTGGTGAAGTGCTCTGCTTTACTGATCGAGGTCACTGTGTGACCGAATATCAAGAGACAATAGGTAATGCCGAGTCGGCAGGATGCTGCAGCAGAAACCCTACGCGTGACTTCAAGTCACAGGGTGCTATGAATTTGTTCCTTGCTTTACGAAGCGATTTATACGTCATTGTTAATGCTCGCAGGTGTAGTTTAAACCCTTGTAAGAAATAAAAGTACGTGACTGAAAAACAGTTTTTTAGCAATAAAGCATATAACAGTGCAACTATGTTTTTTAACACATAATTAATAGCGGTTTTTTAGTCACCGTGGCCCCATTAGGGTTATGTCGGTTAGCCGACAGGAGTGCGCTGCACTGCGTCTCGCAAGTGCGCTTTAAAAAGTCACAGCAGTCGGGAGCCCTGACTTGCGACGTGCTTGCGCTAATTGGCGCAATTAGATAATGCTAAACCACAATAGAACGTAAGTCTAACTAATAGAAGCGCCCTGGAAGTAGCCTTCGAAAGGCTTGCCAGAGCCTAAAATTATAGTCGCTTTATTTTTTAGCGACGAATATGCAATGAAATCTACGTCATTTTTTTTTAAAAAAATGCGTGGCATTTGTTAAATAAATGAGACCATGTAGGTCTTGAATTTTAATAGGCCATTTATCTCGAGTCGTCGCGGTAATGCTTTCAAATATACATGGCCTAAGTCGAATAAGAAAGACCCTTTGGGTCATAAGCACAAATAGGCATTTTGGATGGGCTAAATGCTTAATGCTTTTTAAAAGGGTTGTGGCTAATGCGAAATAAAGAAGACCCCCCCGGGTCTTAACTCTAAATGTGCAATTTTACGGGGCCAAGTAGAATTTTCTAAAAAGGAATAGTGCACCTTATTTTTTGTGTGTCAACCCCTTGACAGAAAAATAGCCACGGCTTGGAGAAGCGGCCACCCACTGTGAGCACCGGACGATGGTGAGGCAGATCGAGCAACCGGTAGCAATAAGACAGTGATTCTATGGCGATGGCGCTGCTCAGCACTACGCTGGTCACAGTGGTGACGGGACCGATGGCGTCGCGGTAGTGCGCATCTCGATGGCGACGATCTAGATGGGCCAATGGCCGGAGCTTTGAAGTGGCGATGGTGAAGCAGATTTACAAGCCGGTGGCGGCAGGACATCGACGCGACGGCGCCGATTAGCGCTGTCGCCAGTCACAATGGTGACGGAGCCGATGGGTACTGCCGTTCGTCGCGGTGGTCGCAGATCTGGGCACGCTGTCCGACAGCGAGGTTGTGCCGGCGTCGATGGTGGTCGCAGATCTGGGTCCAACTCCTCACGACGGTGGTCCATTCTTCATGAAGCGACGGTGGCGCTGGGGGCAACGACCCTGCCTGACGTTAGTGGCTGCGGCAGTGCACCGCTCGATTGGCGTGGAGCTCGCGGCGGTTTGCGCCGATTGGCAACAACATTCCTCTTTTTGTTTCCTTTTTTTTGTTGTTGTTGTTGTATCTGTTCCGGAAACTTCACGCCGGCAGTTTGTAAGACTCAGCTAGTCTCACTCATGGGTGTTCACAGCTGAAAGAAATTAATGAAAGAGAAGAATGCAATCAGAAGATATCAGAGAGAGGAATTTCAGAGAGAAGAATTCAGAGAGAAAAATGTAGAAGGAAATTCTCATAAATTGTTCATTGGATTCTCTTTCCTCATGATCATCTCCTTATAAGGAGGTTACAACCGAAAGATGCTAACAACCTGTTGTAACTTAATTCATCATTAATGGCCTAAACAAAGATTTCCTTATTAATTCCCTGTATTAATGCTGCCACATTAGCTAAATCTTCCTGGTGATTAGTGTCGTCACGCTCCTCACGCTCCTAGCATTTACTTCAGTCCAGCTGGTCACGCGCGCTAATTCCCTGTGAATCCCTCTGCGTATTTTCCAATTGCTCAACCTGTCTTCCAACTGAGTTGTTTCCCTCAATTTCCTGAGCTGATGTCCTTATTTTGATTCTGAATTTCAATGGCCTTCTGGATGATAAATCCATGACATTCCCTCCTCCTTCAAAATCAGCCTCCCTCTCCTCAATAAGCTCTGGAAATTTATGCTTTACCACCTCCTAATCTTCCCAAGTAGCCTCAGTGGTTGGAAGGTTGGACCATGCTAGTAAGACTTGTGACACACACTTTTGCCCTCTTTTAATCATTCGATGTTCCAGTATCTGTGAGGGTACCAGCAGCACTTGACCTTCCAAGTTAGTAGGAGGCAAGGTAGGTGAGACTGATGATTTATGCCATATAGCAGCTTTGAGCAGTGATACATGAAACACTGGGTGAATGAAAGAGTGTGAAGGTAGATCCAATTTATAAGCAACATGGCCAATTTTTGCTAGTACTGTGAAGGGGCCATAATACTTTGGTGCTAGTTTAAAACTCCTTCTGAGAGCTAGACTGTTTTGCTTGTATGGCTGCAACTTCAAGTATACTTGATCCCCCACTGCAAAACTCCTGTCACTTCTCTTTTTATCAGCATAAACCTTCAATATGTTATGTGCTTCTTCCAGATTCCTTTTAAGCAGGTGCATGACCTTGGTTCTCTCAGCCAAATAGGAGTCCACAGAATCAATGTTAGTGGTCTCATTAGTTCCAAGGCCTAAAGGTTTAGGGGCATAACCATATAAAGCTTGGAATGAGGTCATTTGGAGTGAGGTGTGAT
This sequence comes from Escallonia rubra, assembly GCA_033065855.1. Classification (NCBI taxonomy): domain Eukaryota; kingdom Viridiplantae; phylum Streptophyta; class Magnoliopsida; order Escalloniales; family Escalloniaceae; genus Escallonia; species Escallonia rubra. The sequence continues at coordinate 24,531 of JAVXUO010000516.1, read as the reverse complement.
AGTTAGTATTGTACCAATATTCTGCTAAGGTAAGCCACTTGCACCAAGATTTGGGCTTATCTCCACAAAAGCACCTCAGGTAGGTTTCAAGGCATTGATTCACCCTCTCTGTTTGACCATCACTCTGTGGATAGTAGGCTGTACTCATGTGCAATTTGACTCCCAACAATGCAAGCATTTTCTGCCAAAACTGACTAAGAAAAACGCTTCCCCTGTCACTAATGATTCTTTCAGGGGTTCCATGTAACTTGAAAATTTGGTCAAAATATACTTGGGCAACTCCTTGTGCTGTGTAAGGGTGGCTTATAGGTATGAAATGTGAAAACTTGCTTAGCTTATCCACCACAACCAAAATAACTTCTCTGTGTTCAGATTTAGGCAAACCCTCAATAAAATCCAATGAAATGCTACTCCAAAATTGTGATGGAATTGGGAGAGGTTGGAGTAAACCTGGGTAAGCCACAGTTTCATGTTTATTTTGCTGGCAAATGTCACATTCCTTCACCCATTCCTTAACATCATGTCTTAGAGAGGGCCAATAGAATACTGCTGAAATCCTTTTGTAGGTAGCTGAGATCCCTGAATGTCCTCCAATTCCAGATGAATGTAGTGTCTGGAAAATCTGAGCCCTCAACTCCCCTCCTTGTCCAACACAAATCTTGCCCCTGTACCTCACAATGTCATGCTCATAAGTAAACTCAGAAGTTGCATAAGGATCTAGAGTAAGTGACTGAATTTGCTCCATGATGAACTGATCCTCTTGGTAACTATCCTTGACTTCAGTTAGCCACACTGGTGTGATACATGAAATAGCTCTGCATTCCCCATTGCCAGCATCAAAAGTTGGTAGTCTTGATAGGGCATCTGCTGCTCCATTTTCAGCTCTTGACTTGTAGTGTATGGTGAAAGTGAAGCCCAAGAGTTTGGAGAGGCACTTCTTCTGCAACAAGGAAGTAACTCTTTGTCCCAATAGATATTTCAGGCTACAATGGTCAGTCATGATTGAGAAAGGTTGGATACTGAGATAGGTGTGCCAATGCATAATTGCTTGCACTACTGCCATTAGTTCCTTTTCATAAGTTGATAGTGACAGTGCTCTAGGTCCAAAAGCCTTGTTAAAGAAAGCCAAGGGTCTTCCATCTTGCATGAGTACGGCCCCTACTCCTTGATCACTTGCATCCACTTCCGCTGTAAATGGTAAAGAGAAGTTGGGCATAGCTAGGACTGAAGCACTGACCATAGCTGCCTTGAGTTTGTCAAAAGCTGTTAAGGCTTCTGGTTCCCATTTGAAATTATTTTTCTGTAGTAGTTTAGTCAAAGGCTTGCTAATGATTCCATAGTTCTGGATGAACTTTCTGTAGTAACCAGTTAGGCCTATGAAGCCCCTCAATTGCTTGAGAGTCTTGGGCAAAGGCCAGCTAGTCATGGTCTCTATTTTGCTGGGATCAGCAGAGACCCCTTCTCCAAAAATCAAGTGACCTAGATACTCCACTTTTCCAATAGCAAAATTACATTTAGAATGCTTCACAAAGAGCTGGTGTTGCCTGAGGGTCTGTAGCACTGCCCTAAGATGTTGTAAGTGTTCCTCAAAACTCTTGCTGTAAACCATAATGTCATCGAAGAATACTAACACAAAGCTTCTCAAGTAAGGTTTAAAAACATCATTCATGATGGACTGAAATGTTGCGGGTGCATTCGTAAGCCCAAAGGGCATTACTTTGAATTCAAAGTGCCCAAAGTGGGTTGTGAAGGCAGTTTTTGGAATGTCATTAGGGTTGACTCTCACCTGATGGTAACCACTCCTGAGGTCTAATTTGGAAAACACCATTGCTCCATGAAGCTCATCTAAGAGATCATCCACAACTGGAATGGGATATTTGTTTTTAACTGTGAGCTTATTTAGTCCTCTGTAATCAATGCACATCCTCCATGAACCATCTTTTTTCTTAACTAATAGCACTGGGGAGCTAAATGGAGATGAACTAGGTTGTATAATGCCCGAATCCAACATCTCATGGACTATCTTTTCGACTTCACTCTTCTGGTTATATGGCAGCCTATAAGGTCTAATACTTACAGGTTGTGAGTTCGGGATAAGGGGGATATGATGGTCTTGGGGTCTAATAGGGGGTAACCCCTTGGGTTCACCAAACACATCAGCAAATGTATGAAGTAGTGCTGTGAGCTAAGGGTCTTGATTATCACCTGTAGGTAAGGTAGTCAGAGTGTATACCTGTCCACATAGGGCTCCAACATTGTGTGTCAAATACTTGAGCATCCCTTCAGCTGAGAGTAATTTGACTTCAGTCTTCCCATTCCCTCCTTGGAAGGTGATGGTCTTCCCTTCCCTTGTAATTGTCATAGTCATTGCCTTAAAATCAAATTGGACTTGGCCTAGTGTCTTGAGCCATTGTAGACCTAAGACACAGTCACAACCTCCAGTGGTAAAACCATCATATCTGAACTGAATTTCTGATCCTGTAAAGTCCAAGCAAACTCTGGACACATGGAGTCACTAGTGACTCTGTTACCATCAGCCACCATAATGGTCATTGGGGTGGTAGCCACTGCTACGCATCCTAATTTTTCAGCTGTGTTAGGGTCAATGAAATTGTGTGTTGATCCTGTATCAATGAGTATAGAAAATACTTTGCTGTCATGCTTGCCCCACAGCTTAAAGGTGTTATGTGAGGGATTTCCAGTGATGGCATGCACTGTAATCTCAACCATGTCCTCTTCCTTTTCCTCAATAGGTTCATTTTGGACAGGTAGCTCTTCATCATAGACAGGGGGTGTGTCCTCCCTTTCTTCTTCATCCACTACTAGCATAGACACCTGTCTATGTTTGCAAGTGTGAGCTGGTGAGAATACTTCATCACACCAATAGCATAGTCCTTTTTTCTTCTCTCATCAAAGAACCCTCTGGTAAATCTTTGGGTTGGTGCTTGGTTTGGGGTAGGTAGCAAGGCTTTTTGTGGTAAAGTTTGTGTCTGCTGGCTGTGGAAAGCAAGTAGGTTGGCTTGTATAGGTTTAGTTTTCTAGCTGGGACTGTTGGTTTGGAACTTGGCTGGGCTAGTGTTGGTAGGGGTAGACTGTACCCTAGTCATGGTCCTTGGAGGGTGCCACACTTTGCACGAGCTAGCTTCATGTTTCCTTGCAAGAAAAATTGCTCGAGAGAGATCCCCTACATCAAATTTTTCCACCTCAAGCCTGATGTCATCCTTGAGCCCACTTATGAAACTCTGCATGAAATAGCTTTCTTCAAGCATGCTCCCTTCACTCACTAATAGAGACCTGAGAGTCTCAAAGTCATTGTAATATTGCTCCACTGTGGTTGTTTGCCTTAACTTATGAAATTCCCCAATAATACTCTCCCTGAACAAGCTAGAAAACCTAGCATGTAAATCCTTTACAAAATTAACCCATAAGACCCTCCCTTTAGCTTTAATGTAAGTCCCATACCAAAATTCTACTTGTCCATCAAAATGGACTGAGGCAAAACTTACTTTATACTGCTCATCTACAGGATTGAACTCAAAGTACTTCTCTGCTTTTCGTACCCACCCATATGAGTCATCTCCCCAGAACCTTGGAAATTCTAACTTAGGCACTCTTGGACTAGAAGTATTTAGAGTAGTATAATGATATTCTTGATGGGTTGTTCATATCCTTTACTTGATTTGGACTGCCTTGATCCAGAGCCAGGCCCTTCTCCATCCTTGAGATGAATCAGCTGGTGCATCATGTGTTGTAATTCACTCAAGCTTTGCCTTACCACATGTAGTTCATCCTTCAATTGGTCTACCGATGACCTTAGATCTGAGATTCCTGAGACTGTCTCTTTTAACCCCACCAATTGGTCATCAATGGCTCCAAAGTGGTCTGCAAATTGAGCCTCCATCAGGTTCACATGTTCATCCAACTGGTGTTGCTTGCCTTGTCTGGTATTGTACCCCATTTGAGTGGTTTTCGAGCTAGTTGCTTAACTGAAATAAAATTCACAGTCGTTTGAGGATTCGAACACTGCTCTTAATACCAAATGTAAGACTCAGCTAGTCTCACTCATGGGTGTTCACAGTTGAGAGAAATTAATGAAGGAGAAGAATGCAATCAGAAGATATCAGAGAGAGGAATTTCAGAGAGAAGAATTCAGAGAGAAAAATGTAGAAGGAAATTCTCATAAATTGTTCATTGGATTCTCTTTCCTCATGATCATCTCCTTATAAGGAGGTTACAACCGAAAGATGCTAACAACCTGTTGTAACTGAATTCATCATTAATGGCCTAAACAAAGATTTCCTTATTAATTCCCTGTATTAATGCTGCCACATCAGCTAAATCTTCCTGGTGATTAGTGTCGTCACGCTCCTAGCATTTACTTCAGTCCAGCTGGTCACGCGCGCCAATTCCCTGTGAATCCCTCTACGTATTTTCCAATTGCTCAACATGTCTTCCAACTGAGTTGTTTCCCTCCATTTCCTGAGTTGATGTCCTTATTTTGATTCTGAATTTCAATGGCCTTCTGGATGATAAATCCATGACACAGTTTGTGCCGCCGGAGATTGAAGTTTGCGCCAGTGAGAATCTTGATTGAGGTGGTTGTGCCGTTAGTGATGGTGATGATGGAGGCAGTGTCACAGTTGCTGTCTTGGACGAGGCAACCTTGGAAAAGGGGCTGATTGTTTCTGCCATCAGCGATACACAGAATATTGCAGCGGCAGCAACCTTCGGCCGGATGTGGTTGACTGGTTGTTGTACGCAGGAACATAGGGCCATCTCAGCTGAATAGTTGTTGATGCCGTGGTACTGCGATAGATTGCAGCATTGGAGGCCACTGTTTGGCGGCGGGCTCCGAACCATGAAACTCTATTACGATAAACAATTTGGAAATTTTCCTCTTCGGTGACGATAACGGTATCTACAGACTCGTGGTGGCGGCAGCTGCTCCATCAGTTTTGAGGCGTTGCCATCGGTGGCTTGTGGTACAATTATTGTTCATCATCTTGGGTCAATCGGCTAGGCTGATGGGTCCCACAGATGGCGCCAATTTGTTGCTGCTAAAAATATGCTCTGCGTACATTGCGGAACCCGAGCCTAGACCGATGACCTGCAAGACAGAAAACGAGTGACCGCCGGGTGGGGTTCCCGGCGGAGAACTCTCCGATGCTTAAGTCAGAGCGCAGCTGCAGAATAGTAACTCTGAAAAAGCATGAATTGTGTAGTTGTCCCATACCTGGAGGGGTAGACTCCCTTTATATAGTTGTAGGAGAGGACTCCTAGCTAGTAGGACTGGGCCGTGGGCCAGATGTGTTAAGATCGCGTTAGGATCCTCGAGGATCACGTCACAATCCCTAATAAGATAATCATTGATCTCCTAGTTTGACTGGGATTGCCGGGCATTCCCCAATTATTGGGAGTTATATTTGAGTTATATCACCATTCATGTGCACACATACACTTACACTTCTATCATTTTCCATTCCTCCCATAAACCCACTTCCCCATGACCTCACACATAGCTCCCATAATACACGTTGCAAATTTAAGGGAAGCCATTGCAGCCCCTTTTTCTTTCCCCACTCAGTCACCATTCACACCCATTTACACACTACATATGCACACACTCACACCCAAGCACACGGCTGTCCTTCAGCCCCTCCATGGCTGTCATGTCTCTCTCTCTCTCTCCCCTCCTCTCATACACCCACATGAACCCACATATATTCACAATCACATGTACACAGTTTTTGCACCTCCAACTGTATACACAACAAAACACAACTACACACTGTTTGACAGCCCCTCTTCTCCCTTACTCCTCCACTCACGTACACAGGAAAACACACATGAATATATCACTTACACACACACCCCATGGCACAGTCCACCCTTTCTCTGCTTACACACAAATATAAGCACAACACATACACGAAATACATGGACACACACCCATTTACGCACCCAAATACTCACGCAAAACACTCACGGTAACTTCTCAAAACCCAGATCCATTTTACCCATTAAATCACTGAGTAACTAGAGGAAAAAAAAATAAGGGTTGGAAACATACCAAAAAAAAAAAACTAATCTCGATCGCCGGAAGAATTTCTTCTTCAATCCCTTCTCTTCGTATCTCTCTCTTTGCCGAAATAAGTCTCCAACAAAGCCAAGGACGGCTGACCTATATATATATATATATATATATATATATATATATATTAAAAAAAACCCTAATTTGGAACATAACCAAAAAGCCCCCTTTAATTCCCTTCATTTGTTCTTATCTGATTTCCTTCCAAAAATATAGAGTTGACTATAATGTTTTAAATAAATTATTAACACTGCTTTACTAATCGTCGCTAATAGTTGTCGATAAAATTTTGGGCACGCTAATCGTCACTAAATACATAAATCGGTATCACTTGTAACTACTATTATTAAATTATAACTTATGTTTTCAAAAAATTTGCTAAGAATCATAATGTCTAATATTAGGGATGGCAATTCAACCCGCACCCGCAGGATATCCGCTCCGCCCCGCTCCTATAGGAGCGGATTATGTTGACTTTGACCGGGTCACGGAGCGGGTATGGTAATTTTTTTTAAAACCCGCAGCGGGTTAGGATCGGGTATGGTATTCTGCCTAACCCGCCCCGTGATCTGACCCGTACCCGCCCCGATATACATACCCTATACATAGTTAATCCTAGCCGTCCATCATGTAATATATATAAGCTTGTCCTAAACTAAAACCCTAGATCATCTATTCTCTCTCTCTCACTCGGCGCTCTCTTCTTCTGCAGACTCCAAAGAGCCGCCGGCGCCGCCGCGTCTTCTCTTCTCTGCGACGCTGCGTCTCCTCTTCTCTGCGACGCTGCGTCTCCTCTTCTCTGCGACTTCTCTCCACCGCGACTCCGCTGCGTCTTCTCCACCGCCGACTCTGCTGCGTCTTCTCCACCGCCGATCGTCGCTCACGGAGAATCTGAGATCGATCCGAAGGCCACGGCATCTTCTTCGACTCCACCGCCGGTCGTCTCTCACCGAGAATCTGAGATTGATCCGAAGGCCACATCATCTTCTGCGACTCCACCGCCGGCCACACAATCTGAGATCGATCCATCTTCTTCGACTCCACCGTCCCCACACAATCTGAGATCGATCCGAAGACCACCGCCGACCACACAATCTGACAAAATGTGATATTTTTGCCAAACCAAGCAGAACGGTTCGGAGCGGGGCGGGTGCGGGTCTCCTAGATTCACATAGGATCGGATATGGTATTCTATAAATAGAACCCGGTGGCGGGGCGGGGCGGGGCGGGGCGACGTTTCATAACTAGCGGGGCGGGTTCGGATTTTATCATATCCGCATCCGACCCGCCCCATTGCCATCCCTATCTAATATTCACCAATTTGTCGCTAAAGGTCTCCAAAAATATCATTTACGTTACTTGTCACTAAAGAACTCAATCAATATAACTTATAATGGCTATCGATAATTTACAACTTATGGTTCTTAAAAAAATTTAGTCGCTAAAGGTTACCTACAAAATATCGTCTATGCAAATCAACCTACGTATTGCGTATGAAAATCATCGCTGAAATTTTAATTAACCGGCTAGACAATAGCAAGGCTCGGGGTATTACAGACATGATGACTGAAATTACTATATACCACCTTAAATTAAAACCAATAATTCGGCAGGGTTGATACGTAAATTAATGCATGTATGTGAAAGCATGTCTATACCCCCTTCAATATTCTTTAATAGGTAGTGTTCTTATCCCATTCGAAAAAGCACATCTCTATAAAACAGTTATCGACTCATGCTTTGTCACATGTCCACAAAAAATTCGACAGTACCTCCCTGTATTTCTCCAAGTACACGACATCGATTAGGTGTTCTAACATCTGTTTAATCTTGCTCTTGCAAGATTAAACTGATGTAGGATACCAAATCTGTATGCACCCGGAGAAATACTGAAAAAAGTGTACCAAATATCCAAGACATAAAACACGGAGCATGAGTCAATACACTTTTCTATAAATACTTAGCTTTTCCAAATTGTCCAAACTGGACATCCAAAGGTTCATTACAAAGTATTACTTTGTAATGAGTACCTTTGAACGGGAAGTAAGGAATTTTATACATGTAATTACTTTGTAATGAGTACCTTTGAATGAGAATTAAGGGTTTTTATGCATGCATACGTTTATAAGTTGGTAAAATGCAACACTCTTTCCGAAATATTGAAATTTAGGAAAGATGGAATCATTAGGCTAATTTGTAAGAACATGCCATAACCAAAATGATTCAGTTTCAAATTCATTGACAACAAGATATAACCAACTCGTTCTCAATGGATTTCACAAAATAAGAGCGAATATTTTTAATTCGGCCAGCCAATTTGTTTCTCAGTTATATGGAGTTCATTCACGGAGTTGATATAGTGTCATCATGATTGGTTAGGATTAGGTTTGTAGGGTTGTATTTAAGGTTTAAGTTTTAGGGTATACGACTTAATAAGGATTAGGTTTGTATTTGGGGTTATGGTGTAGGGTTAATTAGAATTTAGGGTTTAATTAGGGTTAGGGTTTAATTAGGGACAACTAGGGTTTAGGGTTGTATTTAGGGTTAGATTTTATTAATTAGGGTTAGAATTTAGGGTTTAATTATGGTTTAATTTTAGTTTAGGATTTAACTAGGATTAATTAGAATTTAGGATTTAATTACAGTTTAGGGTTATATATAGGGTTTATGGTTTAGTCAATCATTTTATAACACTTATCTTTTTAATAACTTTTAATTATTTAAAATTATGTTCAGAGCTGGTGTCCATAGTTTTATAATTAGGGATAATTACAGCAAAGTTCCTAAAGTTAGGGTGAAATTACAGGTGTGTCCATTAGTTTGGACAAATTATACTTATATCCGTTGACCAAAGGAATCTAAAAAAACCTAATGGTTTTAAAAAAATGACTTTATTGCCCTTAAGTTAGAAAGTTAATTTTTTTTCATATGCCATTACCTCAATCCAGAAAAGAAAATCAGACTTGGGGGCGGGGGGCCGGTATGAACTTTACTCTCTCTCTCTCTCTCCTCCCCCTCCCCACCCGCTTCGCACGCCGCCACCCCCATCCCCCGCCCTTTGCTGCCCCTACCCTCCCCCACCACGCCGTAGCCACCATCGTCCCCCCACCACGCCGTAGCCACCATCGTCCCCCCACCGCACCTCAGCGCCGTAACCACCACCGTCCCTCCACCATCTCCTTACCTTACCGCTCTGCTGCCACCACCCTCCCGTACCCCGCCTCAGCGCTGCAACCACCACCGTCCTTCCACTCCCCCCCCATTTTGTCGCTGCTACCCCCACCCTCCCCGTCGCTGCTACCCCCACCCTCTTCCCACTGCGCTGCTATTACCATCGTCCCCCCACCGCACCATAGTGCCACAACCACCACTTTCCTTCCACCCCGCCCCCTCTCTACTACCACCACCCTCCCGCCACCCCATCGCAGCGCTGTAATTAGTGTCATGAATGACGCTTCATTGTTACAGTAATCTCATAGTGTTGAGGTGACGTGAAGGCGGCGACGACAGGGTGGGGGGAGGGAGGGGGCGACGATAGCTGGGTAAGGGCATGTGATGTGTATTTGTAAACATTAATTTTCAAATTAGGGTTTTGAAAGTTTTTTGTTACGGCATGTTACATTTTGAAACCTAGTGTCTTTAACTGTAATTTCACCCTAACATCAGGGACATTGCTATAATATCCCTTATAATTATGTCCATCTATTAACCGTGGGATCCAAAACCTTAAGGCAATCTTCAACGCAGCCGCAACATAAATTGAACAATAATTATAACCTACAACCAAAGTAAATTTAACAATATTTTTTATTTCTAACGATCAATAAAATTATAACAAATACTTTGTAAAATTTTATAATTATGGCATATCATAATTATTTAAGAAATATTATACAACTATAACAAATGAAAAATAGATACAACTAATACAAATACAATATAAGTCAAAAATACATTATACAATTCTAAAATACACATGATAATTTACAAGAGCAAAAAAATACAGACTGTACACGGTGGGCGGCGACGGCTGGTAGGGGGGATTGGTCAGAGCTGCGGTGGGTGGTTGGCGAGCACTGCGGTAAGAGGTGGCCGTTGGTTGGGGCTGCAAGTAATGGGCGATAGGGCAGTAGGGCGGGGGGGGGGGGGGTGGAGGGGGATTGCAATAATGAAGGTGATGGAGGTGAGTGGCGGAGGAGAGAGATCAACAGTAATGAAGGTAAGGGATCGGCTGCATGTCGGTAGCGACGAAGTGGAGAGAGAAGAAAGATAAGGGAGAGAACGACGCGAGGGAATGAGAAGGGGAGGATTAGGATTTTCAACGGCGGACTTTTACCGTTGCTAAAAGTTTTTTTTCAATTTTTTGGACTTTTAACGACGGACTTAACTGTCTCTAAAAGTATTCTTTTTTCAAATTTTTGGACTTTTAACGACGGATTAGACCATCACTAAATATCCGTCGCTAAAAGCATTATTTTTCATAACTTTTACCGACAGACTTTAAGCGACGAAATATATTCCTTCGCTAAAACAATAAATTTTTTGAGAAAATAAACATTTAGTGACAGATTACATTCCATCGCTAATTTTATTCCCAAAATTCGCCCAAGGGTTAGTGGATGACGAGTATTAGTTGACGAGGCTGAGCTATGGGTGTTGGATGACGTGACGAACGGTGTTGGGCTGTTAGTGCATAGACTTGACTGGGTTGGTGGTAATGGCGGTGGCTGTATATGGGGTTGGGCTAGTGGACGAGAAAATTATGGTCGTGGAGGTATGGTTGATTGGTTGTGGGTTGGTGGCTCGAATTGGAGGTGAGGAAGAAGACATGAATCTACAAGCTTGCCACTCCAAATCAATGTGCACATGGGAACACCCTACATTATTTTTTTCACAACAAGTACAATTTTGGGTTTTTCTTGCAAGGAATTTGTAATGTTACGGTGTTATGTGATACAATTGAAAACCTACAGTTTTTTGCAGAAACAATGTAAACCTCAGGGTGTTATTTGCTTTTACCCACAAATATATTTTAAGGTGCAGCAGCCGAAAACAGAAGCCCAGTGTTGTGGCCACCATGGCATTGGCTTTGGGTTGGGCACCAATGCCTTCACGACCGCCAAAAACAACCCAACCCACACTTCCCAAATCACGGCGCTGCTGCTGCCCCTGCTCCGCCATTTCCGAAGCAGAATCATCATCTTCCACAGCCACCACTTCCTTCTCCCCTCGCCCTGCGGTCATTCTTCCGGTACACCTCTCTCCGTGTCTCCAAACACAGCAACAACACCACTTGCACTTCTTTCAATCAAACAACTCTCTTTTGCATTACTATTGTCTCCTTTAGTGAGTTTCTAAGATAGAATTTTAAAAATGTGAACGTTGAATTGAACTTAATTACTAATTGGCTAAGTTGCACTTGAAAAGTCAAACTAGTGTATACAATGAGTGAAGTGATCATAAATTAAGTAAGTTTCGCATTAAAAATTAAATACATTGTTGTTTGAAATGTCAAACTAGGCCAAAATACGATAAGTGAAGTAAATATAAATCATATGAGTGTCTTTTGAAAAGGAAAACTTGGGCAAAATACATTGAGTGAAGTCAACGCTCGCGTGTTCGAATTTTATCCTAGGTATTGCAAAGAGGACAAACAGTATGAAATGGAGGGAGTAACAAGTTGGGAATTTTTTGAAATGATGATAAGCAAGCCACTAACTCGGTATGGGCGACTTCATGTTTATGCATTCTGTGGGCACTTGACACTACTACTATGTCTTAACTGTGTTTATTAATGGCTAGTATTATATGTTGCAGGGTTTGGGGAATAATACTGCTGACTATCAGAAGCTAGCTCTTTCCTTACAAGGATACGGTGTGCCATCAGTGGTTGCCAAAGTTTCAAGGATTGATTGGCTGAGGAATGCTGCTGGTTTGGTGGACCCCAATTACTGGAGCGGGACTCTCCGTCCTCGCCCTGTTCTTGATTGGTACTAAACCTTGTATTTCACTGTGTCAACCTAATGCTCCTCAGTTACAGAAATGAAAAATATTTTCACTAAAGGTAACACATTGATGGGCAGGTACTTGAAAAGGGTTGACGAGGCTGTCAACGAAGCAAAGGAAATGAGTCAAGGTATGCAATCTCAGATTGAACTTCAATGGAAAATCTAATTTGAATGTCAAGGTACATATATGCCTTTTTTTGCCATAATCATTTTGTTGACAAGTTAAACATAATCTTAGGCTCAATTTGCATAAAGCAAAATGAAGGATTTGATAAACGTATTGGAGTTGCAATAGAAATTGAGAAAATGGAGGCATAAAGATATATTAATTGGTGGATCCTTGTGCAAATGAATGACCTAGTACTGTGGATTTCAGAAAACCTCAATCATGATCTCGTTTCAAATCAACACACAATTTAGCTCTCAAATCCCCTCATTCGTATTGTTGGAAAAATCTTGGATCTTTTTCTTTTTTTTCAAATCTACGTTTCCAAATGAACCAATCCTTATTTTCTCATTACACCCTGTAGATTCTGTAACTGTTGCTATCGGATCCAAGTACATGAAATGAATACACATTTTTCTAGAGTGTTCCATGGGCTGAAACAATGGATTTGATGTACATTAGTTTTTCTCTTTTTTGATCAGTGGATTTGGTGAACATGAAGGAACTGTTATGAAAAGTGTGGTTTAGGAGGCTATGCTAACATATGTATTTGGGCTGATCCACCTAGAAGCAGCATCATAACTTGCATGAATTTCTACACTCACAATGTCATCTCAAATTCTCAGTTTTAAAGCTCTCAAATTTTCGCCCTCATTAGTGGAATGCTCATAAAGAGATAGCGTGTAAATTAAGTTTTAGTCCATTTACAAACCTCATGTACTCCTTTTGATTCGTCAAATGCAAATGCAACCTAGAGGGGGATAAGCTTGATAACACGCCACATAATAGATGTGGATTCAGCAAAATGGATTTGCAAGAGTTAACTTGCACAAGATCAACTCAAATACGCGTCTCTCAATCCTTGGCAACTCTTTAATGTCAATATAATTCTTTCAATTTCAAATTCACGGTTATCTCAATTTGGTACCTCAGGGTCTTCATTGCGATGTATGTCATGTAACGTTGTATTAGGTACTTGTGGTGGGTTGTCCACAGCTCATTGGCCACAAGTATTTGGATACGAGTGTTATTGTTGGACTGTCGATGTAGCTAAAATAGTCATCCTAGTCGGTATTATCATACATTACAAACTCTAGAGTAGCTCTATCGGAACTCAATAGTTCATTATATTTGTAAATCTGTTTCAGAAGGCAACCAGTTCACTGATACTTGTTCTTTGCCATCCTTGCAAGTTGACACTTGCAAATATCTTGAAGTGATTCATGATCTTTGAGTTGAGTTCAGGATTGCGTCTACAATCTTAAGCTGTTATAGAAAGGGCCCAACAAGTATATCATGTTGTAACATTTCCCTACCATGTGAGCCCCCAATTGCACATGGAGAGACAGACCAAAGGCACATCTAATGACGCGCACACATAACAATTGCTCACCTGGGCACTGATGATCTGCAAGCTGGGAAGTGAGAACCACGGCCTTGCCAAACAAGACCCTGAGTACAATTTTGAGCTACCGATTAGTGAAGCCATAAGAGAATGGCCTTAAAGTGAATGTACGCGCTTGCAGACATGTACATGTCTTTACTTACGTGTTTGTGACTGACTTATTATGTTACAACCTTCTTTTAGTTCTATACTTCACTTAAGAAAGGGTCAACTAAATGTTGATGAATCCTGTTATACTTTATTGCTCGTGGGTTATTCAAACAATATCACTGATCTTGGACGCTTTCCAGTCCAAAGGATTGTCACTTCAGAGTCCAAAGAAAGTGTTTGTCAAAAGATGCCTAGTATTACTTCTATTTCTTGCCATGGCACCTAGGTGAATATTCATGTCTATGTGTTGGATAATTAAAGGTTGGAAGATACCATTATGGGAGAAGGGCTATTCCCTTTCTTTATGCGGGATATCCAATTGAATTTTCTGGAATTTAGTGTCATAGTTACAATATTGTCTTTCATATTCACATGAACCTCGTAAATTTAAGAAAGTGGGGTATTTTTCATTTGCTCAAACCTTTTTGTACAACTTCTGATGACAAAGAAAAATGGAACACATCAAACAAAATAATGTTCTGTATATGACAGGAAACATCATTACAGTCCCATGATCAGCAAATTATATTGTAGGTGGGTCTTTATCATTAATTGGACACTCAGCAGGAGGATGGCTAGCACGCGTTTACATGGAAGAATTTGGGTCCTCCGATGTTTCCTTGTTGTTGTCTCTTGGAGCTCCTCACTTGTATGTATTATATAGAGTATATACTCTTCTATTGACTTTTGCTTTCCCTAACTTCGTTGTGAATATAAATCTGCTGATTAAATAATGAAAATCTCCAAATATCTTCCTTTCAGGCCACCACCAAAAGATGTTCCCGGAGTTATTGATCAAACAAGGGGCCTTCTGTATTACGTTGAAGAACAGTGCAGAAAAGCTGTTTATACTCCGGAACTGAAATATGTTTGCATAGCAGGGAGGTAACTTCAACACACAACTCATGTTCCCCGTCCTCTCCTTCATCAAACTTAGATAACTTTATTGTAAGGTCATCATCAATTGTTGAAAACTGCCGTGTGGTGGTAGCAGTTGGAAATGTTCAGTTGGTGTTTGCGATAAGTTAGTCAGAGAACTTGATACGTCATGTCTCCAAAAACTAATGACTACTTTTTGGACTATCAGACTCTTTAAACTGGCAGAGACTTGTCAAGTGATCCCAAATCATAGTTTAATGCAGAAACATGCTTTACAGCCAACAGAAACCAGCCAATTTTTTTCAAATCATAAAAGTATCCCTTCTTAACCCATTAATAAGCTAAAAGTACAGTTGTGATAAAAGCATGCTTCCACAAAGTCTGAGATGAAACTCTGTTGCCAGAGAAAGCACGGGTGACCCTGTAGCTATGCATGGGGCAAAGATATACTTTTAATCATGTCCCAATTCCACAATTTGATAGCCCAACAAAAAATCTTCAACTCTATTTCAGTACTCAGTAGTAAGGCAATGAGGTCTTTCGAAAGTATATAGTGATAACTTTCAAATGTCAGTTGATGACATTGTTTTATATTGCTAGTATCAAATGTTGAAAGGATTATGATAAGTTTTTAGTGCTTCCTTGCCATGGTGACAACTGTTTTATGGGAGACACATACCTTACTTTCTCACCTATCGTATTGTACATCGTCCTAGATTTAGGGCTGTTAATGAGCTGAGCCAGGCCGAGCCTAGTGATGTTCAAACTTGGCTTATTACACTTATCAAGCTTTTCATAGTGATCGAGCTTTACTTCTTTGTTTCTCGAGCCGGTTTAAATCAAGGTCAAGAGTGAGTTGCTTGAGTTTTTATTAGTCATTTGCTTCTTGAGCAAAGCTCAGCAAGCTAACAAGTTTCAAAACATGTTCAGGCTTTATACGTGTATCTACAAGCTCAAGCAAGAAATTGGGGTTTATTTTACAGCTCTACCTAGATGTCAAGAAAATGTATGTGGTTTTCTCTAGTTAGCCATTACCATTTTCATGATGGCACTAAGGAAAAAAAAATTGAAAATATTTCCACCTTGGTGGTTTTCTACATTTTTTTTTTTTTGAAGTGTCACTTGCATTTTGTGTTCCTCCTTTTTCTCTCTTCTATACCAAGTCATGCTACTGCTTTAAGCAAGCACAATTAGAGAAGAATCTACAAAGACAGAAGTATGGTATGCTGTTCCTCTTGCAGGGATTTGCATTGGGAAAATTCCTTTCATTTGGCCTTCAATGTACTGTCTTCTTTAACTTTGTTATCTCCTTCCCCTCTAAACTCAATTCTCCATATAATATTTTATACTTTCATATACACAGCAGAAACTTCACAGACTGTGGCAAAATTCATGTGTGCAGGTATATTCAAGGGGCGCGCCTCTTTGGCAATTCAAATATCATTTCTACTTCTGCAGTTCCTGCTGCTATTGACCAATCAATCCCTGAGGCTGCTATTGTGAATGATACAAGCACCTCAGCACCAGTTGCTACGACATTCCGTGCTCGCTTTATTGGTCAGGGGTACAAGCAGGTAATTCTCTCCTAGTGCAGCAAATGTTTGTATCTTTCACTTGAATTCTTTTCTTATTTCTGGGTTGTGCTCAATGTCTCAGGTTTGTGGTCAGGCAGATGTATGGGGTGATGGAGTTGTGCCAGAAATATCAGCTCACTTGGAAGGTGCACTTAACATTAGTTTGGATGGAGTGTACCACTCACCTGTTGGTTCGGATGATGACTCAAGACCTTGGTATGGATCTCCCACTATTTTAGAGCAATGGGTTCACCACCTCCTTAGTTAGGTATGTGCTTCAGGAATGAAAGAAGCTAATCGAATTATAGCATCTTAGAGACTAGATTGGGAACATACTTGGTCAAATTACAAAATTTGCCAATTTAATATATCCTCCTGCATTTATATTGCCCTTTAAATTAATTTTATCCCTTTTGTCACATTCTCCTCGATCAAACTTTAAAGCTGCAAGCAGGATAATATCATAGAGTAGAACAGAAACACTGGCAAGAATTCAAGCAGGCTTATGTTACTAGAACCATGATCTTAGACTGGCAAATTTTGTGGCCATAAATTCTAGGCCAACCTTCTATGAACTGAACAAGCTTTAATGGACCACAGCAAATTTTTATAGACTAATATTTGAAGAACCTCCCTCTATTGCTGCTTCCATAACCAATTCTTTCCATTTCAAAGCATTTCTTCTTATCTTGTTTTCTCTCGCTCTACCTCCCATGATAGTATCCAAACACCTTAATCTCGTTGTTTCCTTCCACTCTTTCATCATTGATCATTGCTCTCACTCCCGTCCCCAAAACGCCTCCACCAGCTTTGTATTTGTTGTCTGGTCTGAAAAGTGTGGACAGGCAAACCACTGGCACTTTAGCAACTAGACTCTCCACCGTAGAATTCCACGCGTAGTGCGTGACAAAACACCCAACGGACTGGTGACACAGCACCTCCACTTACGAACACCATGACACCATCATCAATCCATTTTCACTCCACTCCTCTTTCATGGCCTTCATCTCTTCTCCACCAAGACTACGGATGACCAACAAGAACGGCCTGCCACTCTCACTTAGTCCCTGCAGTATTTTTTTTTGTTGCTTTTCATGTAACCCCGTCAAGCTTCCAAATGACACGTAGATCACTGAGCCCTCTTGCTTTGTGTCCAGCCACTGAAGAGAATTACCATAGATATGAAAAAATCACAACCAAAGTATCTGAGAGGTCATTGCTATCCGAAAAGCCGATGGAACTAAGGGTCCAATTGCATGATGTTCATGTTAGGTATATGTTTGATAGTCCTCTTTAAATCCATAAGAAAGTACTGATGAGTAGGCACGGATTCGGGTCTTGTTCTAGGGCTTGTATGTGATCTTGGAAATAGGCATCATGAAAGAATGGTATGGATGGTTTATTATAGGAAGGTGGGTAAGTAATTGCATATTAACAAGGGCAGTCCTGGTAAACTAACAGAAATTGAGGGGTCAATGTTGCTCATACCATCATAGAGACCATCTTGGCTATTGAAGAATCGGTGATAGACAGCAAAAGTAGCAGTGGACTGAATGACAAGAAAAGCAGAGGGCAAGTGCTTGTGACTTGGCACCAGTGCGGCCCATGATAGGAGGACAGTGTAGACTAAAAGGTGACTGGGAGGCCCTCACTAGAGAGGGTCTGAAGAAGGTTTGCGAGGTTTTGGGACCCCATGCACTTCAACTCGGCCATGTAGCCTTGAATGATGTTGGTTTCTCTGCTTTCATTATCATCATAACCATCGGAGAAGGACACATAAGATTAGCCATGAACGGTAGGAAGGGTTTTTCATGCTATTGAGGCCATAAACTGGTAGAAAACGTGTTGCGGTGCATTGATGCGTGTGAGGTTTCGGGCGAGCTGGAGAGTGGGGTTGATATGGCCTGGAGTAAGACGAGAAGGAATTGGCAGTTCTTGATGATGAGTTTGGATTTTGTGCATTTGATTGACCTGTGTGTGTCTACGGCAAGTTGCTAAGGAGCAGGAAAATGATGATAATTTATACAACTAATTCATGTTGTGGTGGTAAGGAATGGTTATCTTTGACTTATCCATTCTTCTTATATTTGTCATTGCGTTTCTTGATGGGCAAGTCCTGATCTAGAACCCATTCTAGAACACAGACAAAGAAGAAAGTACAAAAGTTAGCCCACTGATCAGGTGCCCAAGATGATGCCAGACTTTTGAACCGTCCTGCACTCGGTCTAATCAAGCTTCATCCGAGGTTTGCTTTCACGTGATTTAACATTTCTTGCAGCTACTTTTCAAATCGCACAATGTTAAGAATATATTAGATTCCACACCAAGTAATAAAAAACGAGAATAAAAAATAATAACATAAAACAAAGGCACACAAGACACAAGATTTACGTGGTTCGGCAAAAGCTTACTCCACGGTGGTAGCAACGATTTCACTATGTTTGGCTATGGAGATTACAGATCTTTATCTCTCTCAACAAACTTTCTCAAAGAATGACTCTTCTCTCTTGACCTTAAAAACAATACAAGACAACTTATATATACTTAGAGATAAGTAGTGACTTTATCTAAATAACCAATGTGGGACAAGACTTATACACTTAGGGCCAAGTCACAATTTATTCTGAATAACCGATATGGGACACCCACACATTCCGAGTTTTTTTATACAAGACAAAATATCACAAATCTCCATCTTGGCTTGGATAAAACAAGCCACAAACAACCTGAAAATACTATATGCTGCTACCACACCTGCCCCCTAGGGTTGCACCTCAATTTCCTCTGCTATACTCAGAGCATAAGTAACCATATCCGTATATCCATACTTATGAGGAGGTTGAATTTCTCTTCTCGATCTGTTTCTGGCAATGTTATACTGCTATTCCCGAGGTTCTTTATTTACTTCGGTAGAATGAGAACTATCTTCCTTATCTGTAGGAATTTTAGTCAAAGAATCTGGAGCTCGAACACCCAGCTCCACTTTCTCCCTGACACGCTGGTCATTCCCTGCATCAGTCAACTCTTTATTCTACGAAAGCATCGAAGACTCATCAAAGATCACATCTCTGCTAATTAGGAACCCGGATGACTTAGAATTAGGACACCACAACCGGTACCCTTTTACCCCACTTGCATAGCCTAAGAAAATGCACTTCTTCGTTGTTGGCTCAAGTTTACCATCATTAATATGAGCATAAGTGGGACAACCAAATATCCTCAAAATTTTCATAATTAACATGCTTACCAAACCAAACTTCTTCAAGAGACTGGTAACAGCTTCTGCCCAAAGTTTCTTTGATGACCCGGCATTTGAAAGCATACACCAAGCCCTCTCAAGGAGAGTCCTATTCATCCGTTATGTAATCCCATTATGCTGTGGCATTTTTCTAACAGTGCGATGCCTCATTTTGCCTTTATTCTTACAAAACTCAGTAAACTCATCTAAACATAATTCCATGTCATTGTCAGTCCTCAAGCATTTAATTTCTTTGCCAGTATGTTTTTCAATCATCGTCTTAAACTGCTTCACTGAACAAAGACATCACTCTTCTTTTTCAGAATGTAAACCCAGACCTTTCTTGAGAAGTCATCAATAAAGGTCAACATATATCTACCATCACCCCTAGAAGGAACCGTGGAAGAATCCTAAAGATCCGAATGGATATAATCCACTGTACCTTTGGTGGTATAAACAACCCGATTGAATTTCATCCTGCACTGCTTCCCAAAGACAAAATGCTCACAAAATCCAGCTTTCATGTTTTCTTGCTTCCCAGCAAACCTTGTTTGGTCGGCACATCCATACCCCTCTCACTCATATGCCCAAGATGCATATGACATAGCTTGGTAGTGTCAAAATCTATACCAGAAGATGAAGCTGCTATTGCTGCTCATGTAACTGTGCTACCCCGTAACAAATAAAGACTATTTTGTTTCAATCCCTTCATCACAGCAAGAGCACCCTTCATTATCCTCATAACTCCACCTGATGCCCGATAGCTATAACTATTGGAGTCAAATATACCTAAAGAAATTAGATTTTTCCTCAGCTCTAGAATGTGCCTGACATCAGTCAAAGTTTTTACAATACTATCATGCATCCTAATCTGAAGTGAACCTATCCCAATTACTTTACGGGCAACATCGTTTCACTTAAGAACTTTACCATAATCAAACAAGCGATACGTGGCAAATCAATCTCTATTAGGACACATATGATAGGAGCAACTCGTATCAAGAATCCACCTTCCATTCGAGGAACTGATAGTAACTGAAAGAATATTCGCACAATCAGAATTATCTTCTACTACTCCAGCAACATTAGCCGTCTTGGAATTGTCCTTTTTCTTTCCTTTACGCTCAGGACAATCCTTTCTATAATGCCCTTCCTTGTGACAATGGTAGCATTTTAATTTTCTGGTATTTGACTGAAACCTCGATCTTCCTTTATTTCTAGATTCAGCATGGTCAGTGCTTCGGTCTCAAGCCATCAGACCATCACCATGTTCTTCTCCCCTATTTTCTGAAACCTTCTTCCTTAATTCTTAAGAATTTATCATAACATCAACCTCCTCCATGGAGTTACTATCCTTCCCATATAATAAGGTAATAACAAGATGTTCATATGACGGAGATAAAGAACACAGCGACAGTAAAGCTTTATCCTCATCTTCTATCTTAATATCAATATTTTGCAGGTCTAATATTACCTTGTCATATTCATCAAGGTGATCACTAATCGATGCACTTTCTTTCATCCGAAGAGTATATAGCCGCTGCTTTAAATATAGGCGATTTTTCAGAAACTTTGTCATGTATAAGCTCTCAAATTTCAGCCACAATCCAGCCGCAATCATTTTTTAAGAAACCTTTCGCAACACGTTGTTGGTTAAACACAGAAACAGAGCATTATGGGCTCTCTCCAACATGTCTTCTTTTTCATCAGCATATCGTCTCATGAAGCCCTTGATTCCTCTTTAACGCTTTCAGCAACCCTTGTTGAATCAAAACAACACGCATCTTCATCCTCCATAAACTAAATTCGTTCGATCCATCAAACTTCTCCAAATCATACTTTTTCAAAATATTTGGCGCCATTGCAAGGTGCTATAATCTACCGTGAACCTCAGCTATGATACCACTTGTTAAGAATATACTAGATTTCGCACCAAGAATTAAAGAATAGAATCGAAAACAATAACAGAAAACAAAGGCACACAAGACACAAGATTTACGTGATTCGGCGAAAGCCTACTCCACGGTGATAGCAGCGATTTCACTATGTTTGGTTATGGAGATTACAGATCTTTGTCTCTCTTGACAAACTTTCTCAAAGAATGACTCTTCTCTCTTGACCTTAAACACAATACAAGACAACTTATATATACATAGAGATAAGTAGTGACATTTTCTAAATAACCAAAGTGGGACAAAACGACTTATATACTTAAGGCCAAGTCGTGATTTATTCTGAATAACTGATGTGGGACACCCACACATTCCGGATTTTCTTTTTCCAAGAAATTATCACACACATGATCTTGCTCTTCCACCCCCCCCCCCCCCCCGTCATCCTCCTCCTATTAGGCTCAACGGAAGCACCAAACAAATATTCTCATCTAGTAAAATCACGTGATCATAATCTCTTGCTTGGAGAGACATACTTGGTTGAGTCATCTTCTAATCCATCAAATAAAGGACAAGGTCCCGTGTGATATGGAAGGTGTATTCGATAGGCTATTTCCATTAGTAGATTTTGAAGCAGTGGTCCAACCACAATTATGTTGATCGAGTCATCTTCCAACACATCAAAAGTGTAACGAGCACACCTGAGTTGTGTTTGTTCCTAGGTTTGTATGGAAACATTGGCATCAATCTCATTACTATTGTTGGAAGACCACCAGGGGTGTTGATAAAACAAATCTTTATGGCAAATACAGTGGCGGACTGAACCATGAAAAAGCCAGAGGG
Organism: Escallonia rubra; assembly: GCA_033065855.1. Lineage (NCBI taxonomy): Eukaryota > Viridiplantae > Streptophyta > Magnoliopsida > Escalloniales > Escalloniaceae > Escallonia > Escallonia rubra. The sequence continues at coordinate 2,285 of JAVXUO010000516.1, read as the reverse complement.
CACTTCCAAGTCACCCATTACCCTTCGCTATCACGAATGTGTAAGGAAGAACATCCAAGGGTTTCTTTTTCTCACACCAATCATCACAATCGGGACTCTTCAACAGAGTTGGATCAAATCCAGGTGACGATGCCAGACGAGCACGTTGACATCTTCTTTTCTTGTCTTTTGCTCTTTCTTTCTTTCATTCTCCCAGGAGAGTTCAAAAGAACAAATAAATATGTTGTTGACCATTAAATTATAATGCAAATTTAACTTAGCCACTAGATTTTAATGTGTCAAAGTATCCATTGAATTCCTTGACCACTATTGGGTCATTGTGTCAACTCCAAGCATCCATAGCCCCGTTAAGCCTCTTTTAAGTCAAGGACAATTTTATAACTTTCTTAATATTTTAGATTTTGCTTGACTTTTACTTCTTCTTCTTCTTCTTCCTCCTTCGCCCACCTATTATCTCACACCAACAATCTACCACCACACCATGTAGCCGCATTTGCTACCCCAACAGTGCGTGTTTTTGTGAGTGTGTACGTGCATGCACGCGCGCGCTTGTATGTATGTTGATTGTGATTGCGGGAGTGGTTTTGTGGTCGTGCTTGGTGGTTTGTGATGGAGCTGTCATTATGCTTGGAGGTTGACAGTGGTGTTGATTGGTGTCGTGGCAGTGTTTGGCGATTGGTGGTGGTGTTGGGTTGGTGTCATGGTTATGCTTGATGGTTGGTGGTGGCGTTATGGTGGTGGTATTGGACTTATAGGGGGAATCTGGGTCACATCAGCCGGTGGTGCTAGTGCTCGCTAGTTGTCCTCAATTTGAAATAAGAAAAAAGAAAGGAGAGGAAGAAGTGGAGGGACAAAAAGAAAAAAAGAAAAGAGAGTGACATAATTATCCCTAGATTAAGCCGCTTAACAGACTTGGGAATGACAGAAGTTAACGATTCAACTTAATGGGGCAAATTGACTAGTCCAATGGTCACTTTGACACTAATCAGAGTCCAGTGACTGAAGTGAAACTTTGTGTTATACTCCATCCGTCCCTTTTTATTTGATCACCTTTGACTTGCACGTTTATTTAGGAAATGAGTTCTATTTTATGAGTTTTCATTTTATCCCAAGAGAGAGGAAGGAAAGAAAGTGAGCCAGGAGAGAGAAAAATAGGTTGGTAGAGGATTAAATGTGGAGAGAGAAATAGAATAATTAAGAAAAGTGTAAGAAGGGTAAAAATGAAAAAACACCTACGGATTTTTTCTTAATTTGGAAAGTGATCAATTTTTTAGGGACAGTCCAAAAGAGAAATATGATCAATTAATTAGGGACGGAGGGAGTAGTTCCGTTGTCAATGACTCATTTAACTCTTGAAAGAAACAGCGGCAATCTCTACTTTGGTATTTGACGGTACGACGGCAATTGGTAAAGGACTGCTCATAGCCAGTACTTCGGCAAAAAGCAAAATGATATGACATGTTAATTTAATTTCTAACTCATCTTTCTTACAGTCACGAATGTCAGGTACTAAGGAGATCACCGAGACTACTACTCCTATCATATATGACTTTTGGTGCATAATTTCTTATTTTCATCAGTTTAGTGTTAACAAGGCCACACAAATACAACTAAAGGAAGTTAGGTCGTTGGCTGCTTTTGCCTGCCATACACGAATAGACATCCACCGGACTAGTACATGACTTGATGTTGTAAAGTGAATTTTGCCTATAGTGTTTGTTTCCAACATGTTTATTAGGCCGGCTATCACAAAATAATGCTAGTATTGTACTCCATCCGTCCCACATAATTTGATCAACTTTATTTTGCATGCAGATTAAGGATTCAAGTGATATATTGTGTATTTCACATTCTATCCTTTAGAAAGATGAGGGGAGAAAGTGGGTCAAGAGAGAAAAAAATGAGTTAGTTGACTCTTAAATGTGAAGAGAGAAATGAATAAAAAAGTTTAAGAAATGGGCCAGGAGAGAGAGAAAATGAGTTGATAAAAATTTAAATGTGGAGAGCGAAATTGAATAAAAAAAGTGTAAATAAGGTAAAAATGTAAAAGTACCTAAAAAATCTTTATTACTTTGGAAATGAGCAATTTTTATCGGACGGTTTAAAAAGAAAATACGATCAATTTTTGTGGAACGCAGAGAGTAATTTGTAAATTATCATGATGATCTTATTTCAATTATAAGCACCATAAGGTGCAGCACCATAATTTGTACTTAATTTCAAATCAATGTTATTCTCCATTTCTACAATATATATATATATATATATATATATATATATATATA
>JAVXUO010001007.1:0-126281 GCA_033065855.1 Escallonia rubra | reverse complement strand
GCAAACCACTGGCACTTTAGCAACTAGACTCTCCACCGTAGAATTCCACGCGTAGTGCGTGACAAAACACCCAACGGACTGGTGACACAGCACCTCCACTTACGAACACCATGACACCATCAATCCATTTTCACTCCACTCCTCTTTCATGGCCTTCATCTCTTCTCCACCAAGACTACGGATGACCAACAAGGACGGCCTGCCACTCTCACCTAGTCCCTGCAGTATATTTTTTTTTTTTGCTTTTCATGTAGCCCCATCAAGCTTCCAAATGACACGTAGATCACTGAGCCCTCTTGCTTTGTGTCCAGCCACTGAAGAGAATTACCATAGATATGAAAAAATCACAACCAAAGTATCTGAGAGGTCATTGCTATCCGAAAAGCCGATGGAACTAAGGGTCCAATTGCATGATGTTCATTTTAAGTATATGTTTGATAGTCCTTTTTAAATCCATAAGAAAGTACTGATGAGTAGGCACAGATTCGGGTCTTGTTCTAGGGCTTGTATGTGATCTTGGAAATAGGTATCGTGAAAGAATGGTATGGATGGTTTATTATAGGAAGGTGGGTAAGTAATTGCATATTAACAAGGGCAGTCCTGGTAAACTTACAGAAATTGAGGGGTCAATGTTGCTCATACCATCATAGAGACCATCTTGGCTATTGAAGAATCGGTGATAGACAGCAAAAGTAGAAGTGGACTGAATGACAAGAAAAGCAGAGGGCAAGTGCTTGTGACTTGGCACCAGTGCCGCCCATGGTAGGAGGACAGTGTAGACTAAAAGGTGACTGGGAGGCCCTCACTAGAGAGGGTCTGAAGAAGGTTTGCGAGGTTTTGGGACCCCATGCGCTTCAACTCGGCCATGTAGCCTTGAATGATGTTGGTTTCTCTGCTTTCATTATCATCATAACCATCGGAGAAGGACACATAAGATTAGCCATTGACGGTAGGAAGGGCTTTTCATGCTATTGAGGCCATAAACTGGTAGAAAACGTGTTGCGGTGCATTGATGCGTGTGAGGTTTCGGGCGAGCTGGAGAGTGGGGTTGATATGGCCTGGAGTAAGACGAGAAGGAATTGGCAGTTCTTGATGACGAGTTTGGATTTTGTGCATTTGATTGACCTGTGTCTACGGCAAGTTGCTAAGGAGCAGGAAAATGATGATAATTTATACAACTAATTCATGATGCGGTGGTAAGGAATGGTTATCTTTGACTTATCCATTCTTCTTATATTTGTCATTGCGTTTCTTGATGGGCAAGTCCTGATCTAGAACCCATTCTAGAACACAGACAAAGAAGAAAGTACAAAAGTTAGCCCACTGATCAGGTGCCCAAGATGATGCAAGACTTTTGAACCGTCCTGCACTCGGTCTAATCAAGCTTCATCCGAAGTTTGCTTTCACGTGATTTAACATTTCTTGCAGCTACACAATGTTAAGAATATATTAGATTCCGCACCAAGTAATAAAGAAGAGAATAAAAAATAATAACATAAAACAAAGGCACACAAGACACAAGATTTACGTGGTTCGGCAAAAGTATACTCCACGGTGGTAGCAACGATTTCACTATGTTTGGCTATGGAGATTATAGATCTTTATCTCTCTCAACAATCTCTCTTAAAGAATGACTATTCTCTCTTGACCTTAAACACAATACAAGATAACTTATACATACTTAGAGATAAGTAGTGACCTTCTCTAAATAATCAATGCGGGCCAAGACTTATACACTTAGGGCCAAGTCGCGATTTATTCTGAATAACCGATGTGGGACACCCACACATTCCGAATTTTTTTATACAAGACAATATCACAAATCTCCATCTTGGCTTGGATAAAACAAGCCACAAACAACCTGAAAATACCATTTGTTGCTACCACACCTGCCCCCTAGGGTTGCACCTCAATTCCCTCTGCTATACTCAGAGCATAAGTACCATATCCGTATATCCATACTTCTGAGGAGGTCGAATTTCTCTTCTCGATCTGTTTCTGGCAATGTTATACTGCTATTCCTGAGGTTCTTTATTTACTTCGGTAGAATGAGAACTATCTTCCTTATCTGTAGGAATTTTAGTCAAAGAATCTGGAGCTTGGACACATAGCTCCACCTTCTCCCTGACACGGTGGTCTTTCCCTGCATCAGTCAACTCTTCATTCTACGAAAGCATCGAAAACTCATCAAATATCACATCTCTGCTAATTAGGAACCCAGATGACTTAGAATTAGGACACCACAACCGATACCCTTTTACCCCACTTGCATAGCCTAAGAAAATGCATTTCTTCGTTGTTGGCTCAAGTTTACCATCATTAATATGAGCATAAGTGGGACAACCAAATATCCTCAAATTTTCATAATTAGCATGCTTACCAGACCAAACTTTTTCAAGAGTTTGTTAACAGCTTCTGCCCAAATTCTTTGATAACCCGACATTTGAAAGCATACACCAAGCCCTCTCAAGGAGAGTCCTATTCATCCGTTATGTAATCCCATTATGTTGTGGCATTTTTCTAACAATGCGATGCCTCACTTTGCCTTTATTCTTACAAAACTCAGTAAACTCATCTAAACATAATTCCATGTCATTGTCAGTCCTCAAGCATTTAATTTCTTTGCCAGTATGTTTTTCAATCATCGTCTTAAACTGTTTCACTGAACAAAGACATCACTCTTCTTTTTCAGAATGTAAACCCAGACCTTTCTTAAGAAGTCATCAATAAAGGTCAACATATATCTGCCATCACCCTTGGAAGGAAACGTGGAAGAATCCTAAAGATCCGAATGGATATAATCCACCGTACCTTTGGTGGTATAAACAACCCGATTGAATTTCATCCTGCACTGCTTCCCGAAGACAAAATGCTCACAAAATCTAGCTTTCATGTTTTCTTGCTTCCCAGCAAACCTCGTTTGGTCAGCACATCCATACCCCTCTCACTCATATGCCCAAGACGCATACGCCATAGCTTGGTAGTGTCAAAATCTATACCAGAAGATGAAGCTGCTATTGCTGCTCATGTAACTGTGCTACCCCGTAACAAATAAAGACTATTTTGTTTCAACCCCTTCATCACAGCAAGAGCACCATTCATTATCCTCATAACTCCACCTAATGCCCGATAGCTATAACTATTGGAGTCAAATATACCCAAAGAAATTAGATTTTTCCTCAGCTCTAGAATGTGCCTGACATCAGTCAAAGTTTTGACAATACTATCATGCATCCTAATCTGAAGTGAACCTATCCCAATTACTTTACGGGCAACATCATTTCACTTAAGAACTTTACCACCATCAAATAAGCGATACGTGGCAAATCAATCTCTATTAGGACACATATGATAGGAGCAACTCGTATCAAGAATCCACCCTCGATTCGAGGAACTGATAGTAACTGAAAGAATATTCACACGATCAGAATTATCTTCTACTACTCCAGCAACATTAGCCATCTTGGAATTGTCCTTTTTCTTTCCTTTATGCTCAGGACAATCCTTTCTATAATGTCCTTCCTTGTGACAATTGTAGCATTTTAATTTTCTGGTATTTGACTGAGACCTCGATCTTCCTTTATTTCTAGATTCAGCATGGTCAGTGCTTCGGTCTCAAGCCATCAGACCATCAACATGTTCTTCTCCCCTATTTTCTGAAACCTTCTTCCTTAATTCCTAAGAATTTATCATAACATCAACCTCCTCCATGGAGTTACTATCCTTCCCATATAATAAGGTAATAACAAGATGTTCATATGACGGAGGTAAAGAACACAGCGACAGTAAAGCTTTATCCTCATCTTCTATCTTAATATCAATATTTTGCAGGTCTAATATTACCTTGTCATATTCATCAAAGTGATCACTAATCGATGCACCTTCTTTCATCCGAAGAGTATACAGCCGCTGCTTTAAATATAGGCGATTTGTCAGAAACTTTGTCATGTATAAGCTCTCCAATTTCAGCCATAATCCAGCCGCAATCATTTTCTGAGAAACCTTTCGCAACACATTGTTGGTTAAACACAGCAACAGAGCATTATGGGCTATCTCCAACATGTCTTCTTTTTCATCAGCATACATCGTCTTAGGAAGCCCTTGATTCCTCTTTAACGTTTTCAGCAACCCTTGTTGAATCAAAACAACACGCATCTTCATCCTCCATAAACTGAATTCGTTCGATCCATCAAACTTCTCCAAATCATACTTTGTCAAAATATTTGGCGCCATTGCAAGGTGCTTTTAATCTACCGTGAACCTTAGCTATGATACCACTTGTTAAGAATATACTAGATTTTGCACCAAGCAATAAAGAATAGAATCGAAAACAATAACAGAAAGCAAAGGCACACAAGACACAAGATTTACGTGATTCGGCGAAAGCCTACTCCACGGTGATAGCAGTGATTTCAATATATTTGGTTATGGAGATTACAGATCTTTGTCTCTCTCAACAAACCTTCTCAAATAATGACTCTTCTCTCTTGACCTTAAACACAATACAAGACAACTTACATATACATAGAGATAACTAGTGACCTTTTCTAAATAACCAAAGTGGGACAAAACGACTTATATACTTAAGGCCAAGTCGTGATTTATTCTGAATAATCGATGTGGGACACCCACACATTTCGGGTTTTCTTTTTCCAAGAAATTATCACACACATGATCTTGCTCTTCCACCCCCCCCCCCCCCGTCATCCTCCTCCTATTAGGCTCAACGGAAGCACCAAACAAATATTCCCATCTAGTAAAATCACGTGATCATAATCTCTTGCTTGGAGAGACATACTTGGTTGAGTCATCTTCTAATCCATCAAATAAAGGACAAGGTCCTGTGTGATATGGAAGGTGTATTCGATAGGCTATTTCCATTAGTAGATTTTGAAGCAGTGGTCCAACCGCAATTATGTTGATCGAGTCATCTTCCAACACATCAAAAGTGTGACGAGCACACCTGAGTTGTGTTTGTTCCTAGGTTTGTATGGAAACATTGGCATCAATCTCATTACTATTGTTGGAAGACCACCACGGGTGTTCATAAAACAAATCTTTATGGCAAATACAGTGGCGGACTGAACCATGAAAAAAGCAGAGGGCACTTCCAAGTCACCCATTACCCTTCGCTATCACGAATGTGTAAGGAAGAACATCCAAGGGTTTCTTTTTCTCACACCAATCATCACAATCGGGACTCTTCAACAGAGTTGGATCAAATCCAGGTGACGATGCCAGACGAGCACGTTGATATCTTATTTTCTTGTCTTTTGCTCTTTCTTTCTTTCATTCTCCCATGAGAGTTCAAAAGAACAGATAAATATGTTGTTGACCATTAAATTATAATGCAAATTTAACTTAGCCACTAGATTTTAATGTGTCAAAGTATCCATTGAATTCCTTGACAACTATTGGGTCATTGTGTCAACTCCAAGCATCCATAGCCCCGTTAAGCCTCTTTTAAGTCAAGGACAATTTTATAACTTTCTTAATATTTTAGATTTTGCTTGACTTTTACTTTTTCTTCTTCTTCTTCTTCCTCCTTCGCCCACCTATTATCTCACACCAACAATCTACCACCACACCATATAGCCGTATCTGCTACCCCAAGAATGCGTGTTTTTGTGAGTGTGTACATGCATGCATGCTCGCGCTTATGCACGCACGCGCTTGTATGTATGTTGATTGTGATTGCAGGAGTGGTTTCGTGGTCGTGCTTGGTGGTTTGTGATGGAGCTGTCATTATGCTTGGAGGTTGACAGTGGTGTTGATTGGTGTCGTGGCAGTGTTTGGCGATTGGTGGTGGTGTTGGGTTGGTGTTGTGGTTATGCTTGATGGTTGGTGGTGGCGTTATGGTGGTGGTATTGGACTTATAGGGGGAATCTGGGTCACATCAGCCGGTGGTGCTAGTGCTCGCTAGTTGTCCTCAATTTGAAATAAGAAAAAAGAAAGGAGAGGAAGAAGTGGAGGGACAAAAAGAAAAAAGAAAAGAGAGTGCTAGATTAAGCCGCTTAACAGACTTGGGATTGACAGAAGTTAACGATTCAACTTAATGGGGCAAATTGACTAGTCCAATGGTCATTTTGACACTAATCCGAGTCCAGGGACTGAAGTGAAACTTTGTGTTATACTCCCTTCGTCCATTTTTATTTGATCACCTTTGACTTGCACGCTTATTTAGGAAATGCGTTCTATTTTATGAGTTTTCATTTTATCCCAGGAGAGAGGAAGGAAAGAAAGTGAGTCAGGAGAGAGAAAAATAGGTTGGTAGATGATTAAATGTGGAGAGAGAAATAGAATAATTAAGAAAAGTGGAAGAAGGGTAAAAATGAAAAAACACCTACGGATTTTTTCTTAATTTGGAAAATGATCAATTTTTTAGGGACAGTCCAAAAGAGAAATATGATCAATTAATTAGAGACGAAGGGAGTAGTTCAGTTGTCAATGACTCATTTAACTCTTGAAAGAAACAGCGGCAATCTCTACTTTGGTATTTGACGTTACGACGGCAATTGGTAAAGGACTGCTCATAGCCACTACTTCGGCAAAAAGCAAAATGATATGACATGTTAATTTAATTTCTAACTCATCTTTCTTACAGTCACGAATGTTAGGTACTAAGGAGATCACCGAGACTACTACTCCTATCATATATGACTTTTGGTGCATAATTTCTGATTTTCATCAGTTTAGTGTTAACAAGGCCACACAAATACAACTAAAGGAAGTTAGGTCATTGGCTGCTTTTGCCTGCCATACACGAATAGACGTCTACCGGACTAGTACATGACTTGATGTTGTAAAGTGAATTTTGCCTATAGTGTTTGTTTCCAACATGTTTATTAGGCCGGCTATCACAAAATAATGCTAGTATTGTACTTCATCCGTCCCACATAATTTGATCAACTTTATTTTGCATGCAGATTAAGGATTCAAGTGATATATTGTGTATTTCACATTCTATCCTTTAGAAAGATGAGGGGAAGAAAGTGGGTCAGGAGAGAAAAAATGAGTTAGTTGAGTCTTAAATGTGAAGAGAGAAATGAATAAAACAGTTTAAGAAATGGGCCAGGAGAGAGAGAAAATGAGTTGATGAAAATTTAAATGTGGAGAGCGAAATAAAATAAAAAAAAAATAAGGTAAATATGTAAAAGTACCTAAAGAATCTTTATTACTTTGGAAATGAGCAATTTTTATCGGACGGTCTAAAAAGAAAATACGATCAATTTTTATGGAACGGAGAGAGTAATTTGTAAATTATCATGATGATCTTATTTCAATTATAAGCACCATAAGGTGCAGCACCATAATTTGTACTTAATTTCAAATCAATGCTATTCTCCCTTTCTACAATATATATATATATAAAGAAACTACATTGCATAGTACTCCGGAGTGAATTTTGCCTATAGTGTTTGTTTCCAACATGTTTATTAGGCCGGCTATCACAAAATAATGCTAGTATTGTACTTCATCCGTCCCACATAATTTGATCAACTTTATTTTGCATGCAGATTAAGGATTCAAGTGATATATTGTGTATTTCACATTCTATCCTTTAGAAAGATGAGGGGAAGAAAGTGGGTCAGGAGAGAAAAAATGAGTTAGTTGAGTCTTAAATGTGAAGAGAGAAATGAATAAAACAGTTTAAGAAATGGGCCAGGAGAGAGAGAAAATGAGTTGATGAAAATTTAAATGTGGAGAGAGAAATAAAATAAAAAAAAAGTGTAAATAAGGTAAATATGTAAAAGTACCTAAAGAATCTTTATTACTTTGGAAATGAGCAATTTTTATCGGACGGTCTAAAAAGAAAATACGATCAATTTTTATGGAACGGAGAGAGTAATTTGTAAATTATCATGATGATCTTATTTCAATTATAAGCACCATAAGGTGCAGCACCATAATTTGTACTTAATTTCAAATCAATGCTATTCTCCCTTTCTACAATATATATATATATAAAGAAACTACATTGCATAGTACTCTGGGGTCTTGCTTGCCGAGGTGAGCTTTGAGTTTATTGAAATTTAAAGGTTACAAAGTAATCCAAGTTTTTAATCATGACTATAGTTGTCATGTACTTGACGGTTATCTACCGACTATATACCAGTTTACATCTTACAACAATACAAAATATGAAGCAAAATGATGAAGATACAGATCAATTACAACAAAATATCATTAACCCAGTCTTGACGTACGGCGATGCGGGCATGACATGCAAGCATTGGCCCTGTCAATAACAAAAATCATACATGATCGATGACACTGAGTTTGAACCGTCTTCAAAGTTTGTTATTTGGGAGAGCATAAATTTTGAATCAGTAAGGAGGTTAATATGAGATATATGTTTAGTCTTTGCCCATGTAGTTACAACTAGGAGACCCTTGGCTTGAGCACTCTACCATTAGTCCAATGCCCAAGTAGTAAATACAGCAGACCCACACCTGATTTGTAGGTGGTTGGTACAAGATATACCAATTCTTACTTTCAATTGTGTTTTATTGAAACACAGAGCAAAGGAAAGTGAAATGGTGTTCACGTTGGGACACGTGCATAGGTTATGATCATCATGTAAGATGTATGGAAGTTTCAGGCTGATAGAAACTCTGGGGTGAGGCTTAATGGTGGTTAGAGGAAATTTAAATTTTAAAATTTTGTCGCTTAGAGCCTGATATAACCAATGACGGTTGGAAGTTTGTTTGTCTAAAAATATTGTTAATCCTATGAATCCAGATGCACCAAATGGTTGACAGAAAGGAATAATTTTTGGCTCTACATATGCTTATGCTTTTGTTTTTGGTTTTGAGGAGCCAAGCAATGAGCCATTCTCGGAAGGGAGTAATGATTAAATCTACTTTAAGTCTAACAGGTCCACCAAACCAGATAGGTCGCACAGCCGGGAAAAAAAATGGTCTAAGGTCTCTGGTTCCAAATGGCACAAAGGGCATACGGAGGTGTATGAGATATTGAAGCGATGGAGTTTAGGTTGAAGAGGGAGGTCATCCCATAAGGCTTGCCAGATGAGGAAACATAACTTATTAGGCAACCACAGAACCCAGAGCAGTTTCCAAATTTTATCGTTGCCTGTAATCCTGAAAAGAGGTCCTGCTTCCTGCAAATATACTGATTTTTCATAGTGAAGCTAGTCGTAATCTGATTTTATCGAAAATATTCCATTGGGTGTGTATTTCCAAACCTGTCGATCTTCGATGAGATCTGGAGAAATGTGTATAGCTTGATTTTTTGGATAACCAAAAAACTGACCAATTTTGTAAGGTACAATTATCCCATGTTTTGTTATGGATTAAGTCTTTGACAAGGAGTGGGGGAATATGTGAGCTGCTTTTAATCCTTCTGGGTTTAAAGTCCATATGTGGAATCTTGTCATCCTGCCATATCGCAATTTGTGATCCTGTCCCAACTTACCATCGTAATCCATTTTTGAGAATGGTTCTTCCGGCTAACATGCTCCGCCATCCCCAACAAAAAGTTCCCATGCTCAGGAATCTGTAGAATTGAGGAATGGACTTGAAATGATTTGAAGATCACTGTAGTCCATATACCACCTGAAAGTTGATATCGTGATCATGTTTTCACTATATGATAGGTTACTAACTTACTACTTCAAACTTTCTATCCTAACTAAATTCTAACATTGGTTAAGTCAAAACTGACTGAAAGATAAATTAAATTGGATCTACTAAACTGGACTTAAAAGTTAAATAAGGATTACAAGAATAAAGTAAAGGTTGCATCAATTATATCAAATGAAGCTTACAAAAATGGAGTGTGTACACATAGAATTCTTGTCCCAAATATATATTAGGACAAGAATCCTGGCCAAAGAATTATTCGACCAACGTATGCAACACATGTGCCATGAACTTATCTTACCCTTAACTTGTAATATTTGCTATCTTTGTAGACGCCACCAATTTACAACAAAAGATCCAAGTTAATCAATATTTATTATTTTCTCTCTGAGGACATACTTAAACTCAAAATAAAACTTGAGATGAAATACCCATTTAATATATTCTCTCTTTTTTTCCAATTCAACAAACTAATAATATTGTCGTACCAAATGCTTCCATAGGTTGACAAATAAGAGTACATTTTATTACAGTCACGGTTCCTCTGATGTTAAAACTCCGTGGCAGTGATGGAATTCTTTATTGTACAATCATGTTGACTCCTTTGATCTTAATTCTTAAAGCTCTATCGAGGACCCGTCTTGCCTCATCAAACACCTCATTTCACCTCAACAAAGCAGAACGATCTGAAAAAGTATTTATATATAAATGGAAGCATAACTTATCACTATTCCTTTAGTCACAAGACTCGATTGAATGCTCGTCGTCCCTCACCGATCGCCTAATCTTGCCTCAACAAAACACAATGAATTATTATAAATAAAAGCCTAACTTAGTAGGTCCTTTTTCTTTTTCAAAGTTACCCTTAACGCCAAAGCTAAATTGACTTTTGCCAAAGTAATGTTAGTTTCTAGATGATTTTACCACTGCTTCAGGCTATTGTGTGTTGCTTTGGCAGAAGTCTTTATGGCTTTGGCAGTAGGCCTTGCCTTTTTCTATGTGGTAAGACAAACCCAGGCATCACTAGCGCATGTGCATTATAGTGGGTTGTGAAGTGCAATGTGCCGCTTTGATTGTGCACTTTGCACTTCATGCAATTTAACCCCTCTAATTTTGTGATCAAATCAAATGTTTGGCAATGGGTCATTGTTCGAATAATCAACTGTAATGCTCAATGCACCTCAAACGTTAGATCAAATTGATTTAATCGCATTCAAAATTGGCCGGTGATTCCTCTTGGCCGACTCGAGCAGATCCCACGCTTTAGGTATCTTAGAGTTTTGAGTTGGCGGGGGACGTTAGGATGTCTATCATATTGAGATGTCATCTGAATTATACTGTTACCTTGTTCTCAGTCATTTGGTATGTATTTATATTTTTTTACCCAAACAAAATCACATTCTACTGAGAAGTAGTGCTAACGATTTTTTAGCAATAGCAAAAACAGTTAGCAAAAACACTGTTTTAGCAACAAAAAGGCCACTAGCCATGATGTTATATTTTTTATAGAGTTAAATTAGCGGTTGACCATAGTACTATAATACAAATTCAACTTCGGTCACTGGATTTTGATTTCTATCAAAGTGACCACTAAATTCATCAATTAACCCCAATTGAGTCATTCTGTTAATTTCAGGAATCCACAGGCTCGCTAATTCCTTTAAGTCGGGAGCTATTACGTATGTTTGCTATTATTTTAGATTTTCGGTTGATCTTACTTGTTTTCTTCTTCTTCTTCTTTCTCCCTCTATATCAGTCGACTACCACACCCTACCTAAGTCTCGTCAGCTACCTCCACCACCATAAGCAAGCAGCCGCCCCACCCAAGCGTTGTCAACCACCACCATCACCACGACCAAGCTTCAACCAAAAGGCCACCCCCAATCTCTCTTAATGTGTGTGTGTTTGTGTGTGTGATGGTGTGTGCGTGATTAGTTGTGGGAGTGTGTGTGTATGACGGTGTGTGTTCAGTGTGTGCACGATTGATTGTGTGCGTGCGTAACGGTGGGTGGGTGGGTGGGGGTGGGGGTGTGTGTTTTCACTGTGTGCATGATGGATTGTGTATGTGGGTGTTTGAGGGTGTTCTGTGTATGCGCGATTGACTGTGTGTGTGGAGGTGTGTGACGAGGTGTGTTATGGTGTGCAATATTGATTGTGTGTGTGTGTGGGTTTGTTGGTTTGTTTGTACTATGTGTGCGCCTATTATTTTATTCGTGCGCGCCCGCACATAGGTGCTATGTGTGGGGGTAGGGTGGGGCTGACTTCAGTCGGTGTGTGTTTGTGTTAGGTGGTTAGTGGTAGAACCATAGCTGTGTTTGGTGGTTGGTGGTAGAGCCATGGCTTTGCTCGGTGGGTGGTATTGGGTTGGTTTGGTTGTGCTTGGTGGTTTGGTGGTGGCGTTATGGTGGTGTTGGACAGGAAGAGAAATTTTGGGGGCACTGGACGACGACGATACATTGGTGCTGAATAAGAAAGGAGAAAAATGGATTAAAGCTCTTTTTAGAGAATTACCAAATTATCCTCACATATAAAGAGACATTAAATACTCTCTTTCTGTAACGCCCCGAAAATCCAAAACGTTAATCACTCACTCGATCAATTACACTAAAATATCAATAGTAAAACTTAAATTCAAATTCTATCGCTCGTCCATAATCCACACTCAGGAAACCTAATACTGGTTATCACATGCGGAAAAGAAGTCAAATGAGAGTGAGCTTTTGAGAGTCCAGTAAGGTCGATCAAGGATTAAAACAGTACAATTCCAATGAAGTTTACATTTGAAATCACATGACAGTTTGAAAAAATGGATTTAAATTAAACTTACAGCATCTTGATATAAACATATGGAAGAGTTTCAACTCAATCCTTCAAAATCAAAAGACATTTCAAAACACTTCAGATACAATAAAATGGAATAGATAACATTAAACATGAGCAGTACAGATTAGCAAGCCGACCCTAGTAGTGCTCAAATACACTTTACATATGCATATGTACACTAACTAGTCAATTTAGGTATTAGTTTCAACACAAACCACCTAACAGACCATCCTTATAATGCCAACAGTACACAACCATCCTTATAACTCCTCAGTATTGCCAACTCATGTTAATATTCAAAAGAAATAAACACAATCCAGTATCTTATAGAATGCTCGAATCAACAAAACAGATAAGCATTAGAAGGATTTCAAGCGATTGCTTTAAGGTTCAAGTTTAAGGCTTCATGGGCAATTTCAAAAAAAAAAAATTTTTATAACAAATTAACAAAAAATTGGAGTTCAATAAAATTCGATAACAATTTCTAAATAAAACATATGAGGTCAATCTGATAAAATGGGATTTTGGATATAATCCCTTACATCGATCCAAGGTTATGCTAAGCTAAACATTCTCAATCCAGATTCTTCTGAATCAACCTAAATTGAGCAATTCCATGATCAGAATACATTCTAACCCTACAATACCATAAACCCCCGTTGTTCACTCCTGATAATAACCCAATCCAAAGAGGGTCGTACATACGACCAACCTAGCTAGAAATTCGACACACTCCTCAAGGCTTTATGATACCCCATAATTTATAATAAATCCTTATAGAATACTTTTATAGTTTAAAACAACATCACCAGTTAATATATGAATTTTCTAAAATTTTAAATATTTTTTAATTAAAATATTTTTCTTAAATACCAGAAAAGCCAAAAAAAATAGCCATTAATACTTCTAGCTAAAATCAAAGTTCCATAATTTTTATAATAACTTTAAAATATATAAGGCAAATAGTAAAACTGAAATTAGAATTTAAAAATCATCGAAATTATTTTAAAATCATTTGTTTTGCTAAATCAAATGCGATACATATAATAGTACCAAATTAACTCTGAAATTCACGAAACTGAAATTGAAACTTCTTTATATCATAAAAACATTAATTTTATTTTCTCAGAATTTAATAAGAATTTTAAAGACCCCATACGAATTTTAGAAAAACTGAACTTGCGGAAATTATTAAAAATACTAAGAAACTTTTACCAGGAATTTCAGAAAAATCTAAAATTTTACCGGTAATTCTAATATTATCTTAAGAAACTTTCTGTAAATTTTAAGTAATTTATAATAATTGCACGATACCTCACAGCCACGTGGTACAACTGTGCATGCACAGTGTACTACCTTTACCGGATAAACCCATTTGCTATTAATCCACTCTTCCTCTTCCTCTTTGCCACAACCCAGATCAATCACCCCCACATTCAGCTCATGGCTACTCCTCCCCCTTACTCACACACATTCATTTTCTCACTCACACACAAAAAAAACACAAAAACACACTCATTACACTATTTTACACACACATTATGTGCATACTCACAGAATTAATACACATGCACACAATACAAGCACTCACCCACACAGTATAGAACACACAGAAACACGCATGTTCATTGATACACACACTGAATTTTATTACACAAACACACATTATACCCATAATGCATCCACCTACACGCACACACAAACAAAACACACTCACACCTTGTTTTTGCACAATCATACACCCTGTTTTCACACACACTTCACGGCCGTTTCCAACTCACTCCATTTCCTCATACTCATAGAATCATTACTCACACACTACACACACTGTTCTCAACCCCCCAACCAAACCCAAAATTATAGGACAATAAATGAATGACAGAGTGTCAAAATTTCACGAAATCGAATCCAAACTCATCAGAGTTCTACTGACTGTTGCCCATCTCTCTCAGTGTACCTCTCTCTATTTCTCTGTTTAACTCTCTTCCTTTTAATTTGATTGTAACCGAAAAGTGGGATTTAACCAATTGCTCTAATTTCTCCACCTTCTACTCTGCTTCTCTGTTTCTCTCACAAAGCTTCAAATCCGGACTACCTGCGGTTGCTTGCTGTAGCCACAGTTACAACCACCCGACCGAGTTTAGTGGGAGAGAATGGCTCAGATCAAGCCACGTTAACAGCTATTTATTCTTAGATATTTATTCTCTGCCAACCAAATCTTCTCTCTCCAAACCAACGACTCTTCACACTCTCTTTCTCTCAGATTCTTTCTACCAGCGACAAAGCCTCTTCCTTCCGGCGACGACACGGCAATGGCACATCCGGTGGGTGAACCTTCCGTCGACATAATCTATACTCCATCTCTCTCCTCCGACGGCCTGAAATCACAGTGATGCCCACCTTCCCGCAGCGACATCCCCCACCTTCTGGCGACATCGATCTACACTCTGTCTCTCTCCTCCAAAAATTGGTCTACACTGCCATGGAAGAACCATTCTCGTCAACCCCTTCGGCCACTATAACGTATATGGACATTGATGTATGGCAGATTTTATCATGCACAATTATGAATGTACTTAAATATGAGAAGTATAGATACAGACTTTATCAATCTTTAATGTATGAATGTTGAATGCTTGATTCTCTAGTTCCTCCTTCTTAATTAGTATAATGTCTCTCTTTTTTCCTATTTTAATAACTTACTAGAACTTTGAGTACTTGAAAATTTGAATACTTGTTAGTGTTATTTTTTGTGAAGTTTTGGAGAAATTATGGAGCAGTGTGCACTGAGTGTATTTAGTGTACACGCCATACTATATATAACCGCTAAAAAATAGAAACTACGTCTCATCCACTAAATTTGGCGGCACCAAAAATGCTGCTCATCTCCTCAATTGCCTCTCCTTGTTAATAAGCTAAAATCTTCAAATACTGTAACGCCCCAAAAATTTAGAGCTCTGCAGCCCGGAACTCCCGGAACGTTAACCTACCGGATCACATCCAACCTGTCAAATATGTTCACTAACACATATTCTAAATCATCTATTTCACCATCAACTCAGATTTTTCAAAATAATAGATTACAACTGCTTAGCTTAAACTATTATAGCTTAGGTCCTTTGCAATTCAAATTCCTAAGAACCAATTAACAGAACCGACCGCGCAGGGGTCTTTCTATACAGTAGTGATGGGCTCACCGGAATCTCACACTGACTCTAACCTATTCTCGAACATGCTGCAGCTGATCATCACCTAAAGAAGGGAGCCAAACGAAGGGTGAGCTTTTGAGAGCTCAGTAAGGTCGTATAAGGACTACCAAAAGAATTACAAAACGACTCCAAAGAATCCAACCGACGATGATTTCTGAAATACTTCAAACAATTTGAACAGCTCAATGATTTCCAAAATGATCAAAGTTCATCATAAATAGATTCAAAAATAACAATAACAATTACAACGGTTTCCAAAATGATCATTAAAGGATCACTTCCAAAGTCATCATTTCCAAAGTACAATGGAGATTTCTCAAGGGATTTCAACACAAGCACAAATCATTTCAGATAATACTTTCCAATCATTTCTGTAACAGTCACGGCAATATATGATGCAGATTAAATCAAAAATCAACGTTGATCCTGGGCAGTCGCGATGCCATTCAGGCAAAGCCGTACACATGCATGATATACCATAATATAATTACTAGCTCTCTTCATCGATCAAGGAACTAGCCTGCTTACCCGTAGGAAGCAGTAACAATCCAGCCTTATATCGCCTTCCCACAGAACGGATACCCAGGTGAACACAAAAATCAACAATATCAATGAGCGTTAACATAAGCTTAAATCACCGAAATCAATTCGGGTTCAAATAACAATAAACATACTGATATAAGTCATCATTCAGAATTCCAGAATAACCACAACAAACTGCAAGAACGATTCCGAATAGTTACCGAATATAGGCACAACAATTCAGAAGAACGGATACACAAACAATTATCGAATTTGCTCAGCGGGTGATACAAGGTGAGCATCGATAAGATTTCCAATTAATCGATTTAAGTTCAATATTGGGATTTTCAGGACAATAACATGATGATATCAATATATAATTCAGTATTCAACATTAGTCATAAGTAAATTGAAGGAGTACTTACAAGTACGAGTTATCAAATAAGGGTTCGGACAAAAGTCCTTACCAAGGATTCAGATAGAATCCCTTACCTGGATTCGCAGCTAAATTATCCTAACCGGAAGTCTTTAGCTTTAACCTAAACGGAACAATCAACTAATTAGAATACAGTCTATATTATAATATTGTAACTTAATACGGACTCACGCATACTCCCAAAATGAACCTCCCTCACCGAGTATGTAAAATTACCAAAATGCCAATCTCGGACTTATATCACCAAAATGGTCTTCTCGTAAGTAGAATCACTATAATAACCTTACTGTATGCAATTTTACCCAAAAATACATTTCTTAGGTCAAATTACCAAAATACCCTTTCGGGGTGGCAAATTACAAAAATACCGCCCGTTACACTTAAATCATCAAAATGACCTTTCCATAAGCCAAATCACTAAAATATCCTTATCGTATGTAAATTTACTCAAAAATACCCTTTATGGGTAAAATTACCAAAATACCCCTCGGGGTTTCCGATACCGAAAAAATCCCAAAACATCTTAAAAAATTATTTTAAGCATCCTGAATTCATTTATGGACTAAAAAGTATTTTAGAAAAGTTTTGCCAGAAAATCCCGAACCGGTGTCCGGACCGAGCGCTAAAAGGCCACTTTCGCGAAAATACATATCGGCCTCAGAATGGCACGAAATTTTAGATAATTTATCATATCAGTAAAATAGGGTTTTAATAAAATTTTAAGATTAAAATAACTTGGTTTGGTATGCTAATTAAATCAGAAACTTCTCCTAATTTAACGCTCTTCGCGGACACCGAAAATTCCCGAAAAAATTCCAGAGCGTAGGTCTTGTAAAAATATTAGGGTTACTATTTTAGACTTTGTCTAATTTTGGCCCTAATTATTTATAAAAATTTGTGAAAAAACTACCTAAATTAATTTCATAGCTTTAGCGACAATTACACTTACTATTCACATTATTACACACACTAATGCACCTTAAAAACACACGCTTGTCTTCTACCTTGACCGAGCACACACACAACTCACTGATACACTTCGAAACACAACCAAAATGCTTATTTTACACTACACTATCTAAATCACACATATTAAACTCAAGGGTAAATTACACATATGTCCCTGAGATTAGGGTATAATTACAATTAAGGACAATAGTTTGGACAAATTACACATATGTCCGTTCACCAGACGAAATACAAAAATACTTAACGGTTTTGACGAAAAGACTGTATTGCCCCTAAATGAGTTAGAAATTCCATTTTCTTTAAAAAAAAAAAAGTGGGGCCACAAAAGAAACAAAAGAAAGAAAGAAGAGACAAGAAAATAAAGTGAAAAAGAAACAGGAGTGGGCCAACAGGTGAAGAAAGAAGAGATGAAAAAACTTGAAGACAGAAGCAGAAGAAAGAAGACGGCGGCAGTGGGCCAACAGGCGACGGTGCCAGCAGCTTGCTCTTGGGTCCGTTTCGAGGTGGGTACTCCGACGATGTTTGTTTGCTCGCCGGATTTCAAGAGGGCGCCGAGCTTGGCGACCATGAAGACGGCGGTGGAGCGGGTACCGAGGACCATGCTGGACTTGACGTACTCGACGGCGGCGAGTTTCTTGAGGTCGTCTTGGGTCAAGGTGGCGGTAGGCGTGGAGGCTTGGATGGAGAAACGGGTGTGGGGGTGGAGGGAGGGGTGCGTAGGAGAAGGCTGGTGGTGGGGTTTTGGTGGTGGAGGGAGGAGGAGAGGGAGGCAGATTGAAAATTATGGTTTCAATAAAACCCTAATTCGCAAATTAGGGTTTCAACAAAGCCCTAATTCGCAGATTGAGACCCTTAGGGTTTTGATGCAGATTGAGAAATTTTGATGAAATAGATTGCAAAGATTTTTGAACAATTCAATTTTAGGGTTTTAAAACCCTAATCTTTAAATTAAATTAAGGCTTGAAATCTTAATTTAAAAATTTTAAAAATATTGGTTATATACAGTACAAGGGGTAGTATCGTCAATTTAAAAATACGTATTGATGACATCATAAAAAAAGTACACTTTTTGGACGGAAACGTGTGACAGATGGACACGACTAATACATTTTAAAAGTGTTTGGTCACGGTATGTTACATTTTAAAACTTAATGTCCTTGACTGTAATTATACCATAACCTTAGGGACATGTGTGTAATTTGCCCTAAACTCAATTAGCTTCAATTCACACACATACACACCCAAATCCACACACTGCACTCTGATACACACAATATCACTTGCACATACTCAAACTTACGCACAAAACACTTGCTACTGCCCTCCCTTTTCCCCTAACAGCAACAACACACACACAATCATATTTTAACCTCCCATACCCGTAATCCCTCATAAAAATACCGAATTCCATACATATATAAACAACTCACACACCCAAAACACACACAGTGAGCAAACACACACACACACACACACACAGTTCCTAAAACACCTATTGAATATTGCACAATAAAATCGCGTCCTACAGAGAAAATACCTTGAAGAGATTTCTCAATCTCTCTCCCAATCTTTTCCCTTCCCCCTTGTTTTCCCCTCCTTCCCGAAGCTCTCTTCTCTCTGTTTTTTTCTACTGTTTCTCTTGTTGTTTTGTTTTTTTTTTCTTTTTCTTTCTTCACCCGAAATCCTTATCCACCCATTATTAAATAATTTAATTAGCTTAGTCATAGAAGCTAGTAGCTAGTGGTAATCTCTTAAAAAAGGGTTTCTAAATTATTTTTATAAAATTGCACAAATGACCCCAAACTTTACATATTTACAAAATGGCCCCAAAAATCAAAATTTACATTTTTGCCCCAAAACTCTCCTAATATTTATTAATCAAATCAAATGTCACTCAAACATACAATATCACTCATTTCATTATTTTTCATCACTGAAACATTAATTATATTTATGCCTCCGAAGTTTTAAAATTTATATTTTTGTCCAAAAATTCTTATAAGCATTGATACTCTACTAGTACCCAAGCATTGCTCAAATTTATGAAACATTTATTTTTTCAGAGCACGGATAGTTACTTTAAGCCGCTCCCAAAAGTAATTGATATTACAAATACCCTATACTGTGTTAGTTCAATTTCGCTTGTAGATTATCAAAGAGAAGCAATAAGATATGGAGGGATTAGGCACTTCAATTTCTCTTTCCAGTCTTTTGTGTCAAGAAGATAATTCTTTTTTAGGCCAACACTAGAACCCAGATGTAGACTTGGATTCATGTTCTGTTTTTGAATCCCAAGATGAGTACGTACAAACCTTACTAGAGAAATAGACCAGCCTCGAATGTACAACCAATACAATGCATGTACTTAATAATTTAGTTTATTCTATTGAAAATGATATTGTTTATGGAGTTTAATATTTATGAAATGCATGTATGTTTTATGATTATGTAGTCTAAACTTCTTGAAGTAGGAAGTAGTGAACTTATATCCAAATGCAGATCAAATGGCTGAGTACCTAAAAATGTTATGGGATTTGATAGCCGGGAGAAAGCGTGGAAAATTTGGGTGGATTATGGAGGGAAAATTGGTTTTGGTCTGCCCAAGGATTATTCAAATAAAATTCGTAAAGATGAAGTTGTCACCTCGAAAAAATTTGTGTGCAACAAAGAGGATTTTCGAGAAATTGATAAACGTGACCATTTGTTTAATGCTCCTAGAGCCGAGACAAGAATGAGTTGTGATGTAGGGATAAAATTTGTATTTGATCGAAAGAAATGTAAGTACCATGTTTCGGACTTTAATGGAGAGCATAACCATGATCTCCATGCTCCAATATGTGTTCATCTTTTACAATGTCAAATAAATATAACCGAAAGTCAAGCGGTAGAAGTTGATTTGGCATATGATGTCGGGCTTACACAAAAGAAATCTTTTGATTTGTTTAGCATGAAATTCGGGGGAAGGGAACATGTTAGATTTCTTCCGCTAGATCAAAAAAATTACATTCGGACCAAACGCGAAAGAGGATTGCAATTTGGAGAAGTGGAAAGTTTGTTGATGAGTTTTAAAGATCAAGCATCATAAGATCCGTCATTCTTTAATGCATTTCAATTGGATAATGAGGAACAAATTACTAATATCTTTTGGGTGGACGGAAGGATGTGCATGGACTACAAACTTTTTGGTGACATTGTGACCTTTGACACTACATTTGCTACCAATAAAGATCATAGACCTCTTGGAGTGCTTATTGGGTTTAATCACTATAGAAACAAGTCATCTTCAGAGTTTCTTTATTATACGACGAGACACAAGCGTCATTTGATTGGGTTTTTACTACATTTTTTTAGGCACATTTAAGAAGCCTACTACGCTTTTTAACGATCAAGATATAGCGATGGGAAATGTGGTACATGTTATTATGCCAGAGGTACAACATGGTTTGTTTACCTTTCTTACTATGCAAAATGTTATTAAACATCTTGGTGATTTGACGAAGGATTATTCATGTTTTTTGAGTGATTTTAAAGACCTAATGTTTGAATATGAGGATATGACAAAGTTTGAAAAAGAGTGGGAGGCATTGCTCAAAAAGTATAAAGTACATGTAAATAGTTGGTTAGAGAGAACTTATGCCTTGAAGGAAAAGTGGGCTAGATGTTACATGAAGACAACGGTAACTTTAGGGGTGCGAAGCACACAACTTAACGAGAGCATGAATGTCAAATTAAGGAAGTCGTTAAAACCTAAACTTGACATTCCTACTTTTTTCAAGTTATTTGCCATGGATGTAAGTGAAAAAAGATACCGAGAGGTAGAAACGGAGTACAATGCAAAGGAAAAATTTCCTAAGGTAAAAGTTTCTTTTTTGCCTTTATTAAAGTAAGCGGAAAAAGTTTACACTCCAAAGATATTTGAGTTATTTCAATAACAATGAGAGAAAAGTTTACTAGCTCTTGTTGGAAATACACAAGAAAGGGGTAGGTTGCAAGAATATATTTGATTGTTTCTTGTGATGAGGAGGGAGAGTATGTTGTGACACATGATGAAGAGAATGCAACCTTGTCATGTAGTTGTAAAAAAAATTGAAATGGTTGGGATACTTTGTTGACATGCATTGAAAGTTCTCGATGTGCTTGGCATTAAGTATATTCCCGAGACATATATTCTTAAGAGGTGAACAAGAGGAGCAAGAGATGGTTGTGCATTAGATGAAGATGGTCTAGATGTTCACTAGAGTGAAACTTTGGATATAAGTGATCGGTATAGGGAGCTTTGGCCCAATGCGGTGAGATTGGCACATAAGGCTTTTGAATTTAAGGATGGGTACCTAATCTACAAAACTAGGGTGAAATAATTGGACAAAGAAATTGTAGATAGGAATGTCATTGAAAGTCTTGTTGGGAATGTGAAGGGCATAAAAAAGAAAAAAAAAAAGGTCCACAGAAAGGAGGAAGTAAACGACATAAAAGTTGGGTAGAGAAGCAACTAAGGAAAAGGAAACAAATGATGCCAAATTCATTGGGATGTCCAAATAATGACAAGGAAAATCAAGATCCATCGCTACCTCATGAGGTATTTAAATACCGTACATATATGCATACTTTTTTATGTTGATAAGAATTTTTAATTTTTCCAATTCTAACACGTGTTTTTATAGTGCTTGGAGATGCCTCAAATATCTACTTGGAATAACTTTGATCATGACAATGTTGAAAAAGACATGTATCGACCAAGTTTTACCAAAATGCTAAGTGTAAGTGTACCATTTTTTACATTATGTTCTAGTCGTCTTTTGGGTGCCAACTTGTATTTATTTATCTCTTCCTCTTTCCATTTTTTCTATGTGAGCCAGCTTGGATGACAATTTGTTGTCAAGTTTGTCTCAGGTTCAAACAATGCCCAATTCAACAGCAAGAAAGTAATTGGGGAGTTCAACGTGCTTAGTTCAAACCATATCCAATCCAACGGTGTAAGAGTATTTGAAGACTTCAACATGCTTTCAAGTCAAACCTCAACGACACTTGAAAGCTACATTTTCAAATGAAAGTTGTTCGTGATAGGACCTATGTAGCATTTCCTATTTTGAAACTCTTGTATGCCTAAAGTATCAATGATTATTTTGTTTTTAATGGATATCAAAGTTGTTGCATGCCTAAACAATGGGCAGAAATTTGAACACTACCCTCTGGTCAATGGTGAGATGGTAGGTTATTTTACTAGTGCAAAAGGCATAAGACAAGGGGAAGTAAATGTATAAAACATTATGATGATTGTATTTGTTCTTAAAGATTATCAAGTTTTATTAGTTGATTACTTTCATATTGTGGGAGGTACATGTATAAAACATTATGAATCTAAGATCTCATCAATTGTATTTATAAAAAGCTATAGTAATACTACACAAGTAAACGCCTAGAAACTAGTCATCAATTGAGGGAACATAAATATTTTGACTAACTGCAACCATTTGCAAACCCTGTAGAAAAGGATCATATACATGTCTTGCGCTAGGTGAAACGTTATATTATCAAATTTAGGAGCAAAAGCTCAATATACATAGACAGGCACTAACTATGTAAATTCCAACACAAACTACAGCCTAATAAAAAAGGAATTAGCTCATAATGCACTGAAACACGTCCTACACAGAGATTCCAATGTGCTAAGCAGTACGTAGCAACCACTGCAAGCCTTCTACCTTGAGCTAGAAAGGTTGATCCACTAGAATCTTGAGCTAGTTGAGCCAGTTCAGTCTCTCATGACCTTGGAGCAAATGAGAATTGATTACGAGCAAGCACAATTTTCCTAATAGCGGCTGAGTACTGGCAGAGAAAGAAAATATGATTTGGAGACGCACGATGTCGTTAGCACAGTACACAGCTATCACTGATGATGATTCCCCATATTTTCTGTATATCCTTAGTTCTCAGGTTTTGGGTCTATAAAACAATATACAAGGTTCAACTAGTCAGTAAACAAACCCCAAAGGTTTAAATGGCATTTGATCCTGAAACAAAACCAGGATCCTGGGCACTAAAAATTTAAACCCCATGAACCTTCAGAACCGCATTTACCTAAAGTATGGAAAAAAAAAACCAATAGTTTTAAGCATGTTATAATTACAATCAGACACATAATATTAACCAGATTATTTGAAGTCACCATATCTCAAGGGAATTAAACAAACAAAAAACCCGATACATACTCTGAGTAAGCAAAAAATAAATACTTGCCAGACAAAAAGGAATAAAAAAAAAGAAAGGTTAGACTTTGATACTTGCTTGTGATACTGAGACTAGTAAGAACTAAGAACATAGAAAAGAAATATGCTAAAGAGAAAGAAAGAGATTATATAGCATTAGATGTAAGAAAGAAAGCTTTCAGTCCTCTCCATGATTTCATCCCTCTAAAAAACAGAAGATTTCATTTCATCCCATGGATTAGGAATGAGAGCCAGAAGCACACGACAATCGACCTTTTAAGCACCCTACAATTACAATCAAGACACATAATATTAACCAAATTATAGGGCTTCAAAAAGCCCTAGAAACCTCAAGAATATAACACAAATATGCCCCAACGATACAAAACAAAAAAAAAATAGAGCAGAAATAGCTTTTATGAAACGAACAAATAAAACTTGGCAGCGCATAGTCAAAAGATATAGGCAGATGACAAGAACACAGTTGATCATACCGGTGAACAGAGTACAATTTGGATAAACGGCGTCGTCGCTGAAAGATGGAGCAATTTGGATGGTGGATCAAATGATGTCGCCAAAATTTTTTGGAGATAGTATCAGGATGGTGGTGTATACTCTCTTTTAGCATTGGTGGTTTCTGGTGGGGGGAGATTTCGATTTTTGGAGGAGAGAGAGGGTTATCTCTGGAGGTGTGTGTGTGTGTGTGTGTGTGTGTGTGTGTGTGTGTGTGTCCGTTCTTTCATTGTGTGTGCGTTTATGCATGAGTGAAAGAAAGAGCGGGTAAAGAAGAGGAGAAGAGAGTTTCTGAACAGGAGAAGTATGACTGTGAGGATTTAAGAATATGTTAGGGTTTTCTAAATGGATAGGAAGAGGAGTTTTTGGGCTTTAATTTTTGAACTTTCTAGTTGCACTCTAAATTTATGACTTGTGTTGCGTGCGTGTAAGAATTGTTTGGGTATTATGTTATTGGGCTTGTCTTTAAGTAAATTGAGTTTAGGGCCTCCGTGCATTTAACATAATCTTCATGTATGGTGTATATTTGCATAATCTTCATCTTTTAAAAATAAGAATATGAATTTATTGTATAGATGAGCCGTTCACGAACACATTCATGAACACTTTGAAGTGTTCATGCTCGGCTCGTTAATAGACGAGCTTTAAAATGTTGTTCGTGTTCGATTCGTATATTATACAAACGAACATGAAAGAGCTCTAAAGGAAACAAACCACGAGTTGTTCATGAACAGCTCGGTTTATTTACAGCCCAACCTGGAGGCGGAGGCGTCGTTGCCAGAAGGTGGAGGAGGTGGAAGCGGCTGCCTCCGGCAGAAGGAATTGGAGAGAGAGAAAGAAAGAGAGAAGTGTCGGTTTGGAGGGAGAAGATTTGGTCGGCAAAGAGTAAATATCTGAGAATTAATAGATGTGACGTGGCTTGATCTGAGTCATTCTCTCCTACCAAACTCGATCGGACGGTTATAACTGGGGCTACAGCATGCCTATTGTAACCCTAGCAACAACAGATGATCCAGATCCCAAAACTTCTTCCTCCCTCCCTCCATCCCTCCCTCTCGCTCGCGCTCGCTCTCTCTCTCTCTCTAACTCTCTCTGTTTCTCGAAATCTCTCCCTCTTACTCTGACTTTCTTCTTCTTCTTTTTCTTTTTTTTTCCCTTTGGTTGTACCTAGGGGTGAGCACCGTTCGGTTTAGTTAGGTTTGGGGGTCAAACCGCAAACCAAATCATTAGCCCTCGGTTTGAAAAATCTTGAACCAAACCGAACCAAACCAAACCAAACCAAACCAAACACCACCAGTTTGGACGGTTCGGTTTAGTCGGTTTGAACGGTTCAGTTTGGCCGATTTAGATCGGTTTGTGCCTATTTAAAATAGTTGTCCTTCTACAAACCTACTATTGGGTCCAAATGTCATTCAAAATTGAATTTAGTTTTTTTCTAAATTGTACATAACATTATTACACTCAATATCTAACAACTCGTATTAACATATGATTTAAATATTGTTTAAGACGTATGTTAAAAAAAATAACTCAGTTATGTCTTTGCCATTGATGTTCAAGAAACAATGAATAGATATACAAGACATATTGATCACTAGACTTTCGTGTTACAACTACTTTCTTATATTCTTTTCTTTTAAGTTTTGAGGTTTGTTTATTTAGATTTGCTTAGTGTCACGTATATGAAAATTATCAATGAATGTCACTAAGAATAAATTAGTAAATCATATGTCGGTTTGGTTCGATTTGGTTTGGTTTGCGATCGGTTTCAAGAGAGTGAATTGTGAATCAAACCGAATCGAGATCGGTTTGAGAAATGTGAAACTAAAACGTTAAGATCTTTGGATGATTCAAATTGGATTGGATTGGATTGGTTTGTTTTGATCGGTTAGAGCAGTTTGAATGCTTTAGTGCTCACCTTTAGCTGTAACCCATTGGGAAATAATCCCAAATTACACGGTTTACTCTCTATTCCTCTCCTTTGTTCCATTTCCTTCCAAAGTTACAGGGTTGACAATATTTTTTTAGAATAAATCAGTTTTTTTTTCCTTTTATTAATTGCCTATTGTATTCGCTTCAGAAATTGTCGATAAAGACTGCCAATAAAATATTGTTTATGTAAATCGATGCTACAAGTTGTGTATCCAAATTGTCATTTAAGGTTACCCATAATTTTGCTCATGTAATCAATACTAAATGTTGTTCATAAAAACTATCGCTAAAGAAATAAAATACTTATTAGAAAATGTCAATGTTCGGGGTGTTGCACTTTTTATTTGAATATAATTTTGACACACTAAACCTACTTTAATCCATTTTAATCCAAACACTTAGGCCTAGTTTGACAAAAAAAATGGGGTGTTGCAGAAACTTTTTCATTTTACTGCCGGCAACCTTCCGGCCGTCGGCGACCACCGCTGACAGCCACCTACCGCCGGCAGCCACCTCAGGCGACCACCGCCGGCCGCCGGCAACCACCGCCGGAGACTGCCGGCAGCCACCTTCGGCCGCCGGCAGCCACCTCCGGCCGCCGGCGACCACCGCCGGAGACTGCCGGCAGCCACCTCCGGCCGCTGGCCACTGCCGGCCGCCGCCTTGCCGGCAGCCACCTCCGGCCGCCGGCCACCACCGCCACCACCGGCCACCACCGCTGCACCCCACCACCGCCACCGCAAACCACAAAAAAAAAAAAGTCAAAATAAAAAGGGTTACCAAACACTAAAAAAAAAGGAGTTATCAAACACTCGCTTGTTTTTGTAAAAACAAAATTAAGCTGCTCTTTAAAAAACTGCTCTTTAAAAACTGAAAACCAAAAAAAAAATTTTGTCAAACGAACCCTTAATCTAGTTTAATCTTTTTTTATCCAAACACCTTCAACAACTTTTATTCTATTATGCTTTAAATAGATTAAAGCTCATTTTAAAAATTGATTCAGATTTTAATTAAAATTTATTTTTGAAAATCAATCACAAACAGTTTCGTCACTTATCAGATTTGAAACTAACCAAATTACTTAATTGAACAAATTTACGAATCTAGTGATTGCTTTTTCACAAATCAAAGTCAATTGACCAAAGTTGAATTTGTATTATATTACAGTGATCAACCGCCTCTTCCCTGTAAAATGGCCATCATACTTAGAACTACGCACCTTTCTCACATAAGCATTAACCAGAAATCCATAAACGCGGGGTGATCACTTTGTGCAAAACCTGTGATTCGTTGTATCTCCATCTTTGGTGGAAGCAATTATATGACGTAAGCTGAAAAAAAGCATTACAAGGTGCCTCACAGCCAACCCTGTTAATTGTCGGAAATCATCTCTAAACCGTACTTTTCAATGCGTCAGCTAATTCTATTGAAAGCTAAAAAGGAATTCACAAAAACATTCATCATAACACCGGATGAGGGTCTTTCCATTTCTTCCTAACTACTTTTTACAAGTGATCCAGCAAAAGTTTAATTTGTCGAAGAGTTTACCTTAAAACAAAAGCAAATGAAAGCACTAACAATTTCAGAAGGATTTAAACGATCACAAGGGTTTGCTGGGGTACCGAACACCAAAATGGTCTTTCCTGAATCAGCTCGACTTCACGAAGTGACGAGATAGCAACTTCCCAATCTCTAGAAACCCCACAGTCTCCTTCCCATCAAATATAGTCTTCAGCTTATGGTCACAACGAATTTGTCTCTTATCATCGGGGTTCTGCAGGCAAAACATCAATTACCTCACATCTTAGATGCAAAACATAGGAGAAGATATGTTGGTACGCAGTATTCTGCAAGAAAGCATTGTGCACAACAATATAAACCCCCACACCCCTTCTAACTCAAATGATTGCATTCACGATGCAAGATACTCGACATCCAAGAGTGAACTAACAAAATGATTGCAGTAATATATATGGAAGTTTGTATTCAGTCAATTACACTAGACTTCTTTTACGCTTCTGCACGCGTATAAGGCATGCAATGCATCTGGGCCAAGACCCTTCCCAGAAATGTCCAGGAGCATTAGTTGGGCCTGCATGTCGCATATACACACAGCAATAACACTTGGGAAAGTTTCAGACAACCTTATCTATCCACAGGCAAAATACGGGAACTCTAGCAAGAACTCGCAGTGCTCAATATTTAATCAATAGATCTACATGCAATACCAGGAAAAGATAATATCATGACTACTCTTTTCCAATATTCTAATTCCTCCTTTAAATGCCTTGCAAGTGGGTTCGAACCTAGAGCTCTACAATAGTCAATGGAACTAGAAAGTGCAAAATAAATGTGCTTTCACGAAACCGACCCTACAGTAATCCTTCAAAGTTTTAAAGTTCCCTAACCGACACAACCATTTGAAACTTTTTATATAAACATATAGCACAACCACAAACAAAGCATGTCATTTGGTACAAATTAAAGCAAATTAAGGGAAAAATAACAAATCAAACTTCATACCTTAATCCTTAGTCCTTACTTATATGACCAAGTAACATCGAATCTCCTTAAGTTACTCGACATGTAGCACCAAATAAAAGGATCTCCAAATGGACTTATCCAGAACGCTTGATGTGCATAAAATGCCATCACTTTAACGCAGAATTTCCAGTATCCAGTTAGAAGATCCAAATTGCACCATTTTCTTCAAAATCCGTCCAAAGACTCGGCGCATACAAACCAGCAATTAATATTGACTATCAAGAAAAGATTTGAGTTGGTTCTCTCTAAGTGTGTAATCGATGCAACAAGGACAAAACTTTAGTGAACTACATACAAATGTCAACATTTCACTCATAATTGTACTCAAGCACCACATGGCCATATGAACACACTCTGCTTCCTAGACTTGAACACACACTGCATCCTAGACTTCCTGTTTTCCTTCTTTAGAGTCGTTCATCTTAAAGTCACAAATTATTCCAGTTTTATCAGCAAAATTAGAAGACATTTGCTCAACACCTCACTAGCTAGCACTCTGAGTTAAGAACCCAGGCCAAGTTTCTGTTCTCATGCTTTATATAAACTGAAATCCTTTCTTGCAAAACAAAAGAGAAAGGAAAATGCACAGATCACACTATCATCGTAGCTACGGCTAGTTCACTGAAGCCAGCATTCAACTACTACATCTACAAAGCAAACCAGAAAAACACACAATGCAATGGCACTTTCAACAGCCAATATGCTTTACATGCGACATGCTAACATAAGAACTACTCCCTCCGTTCCATTACCATGGCCCTTTCCAAACCTAGTTTCAGGTGCCAGACACCCCTCACTGGATTAATGCTATTCGACTTCAATTACATTACTACATGGTCAAAACCTATTTTAAACAAAGGGAAATCAACTCAACCAAGACAATCAAAATCACTTCCAAACGCGTGAGAGAGAGAGAAGGAGGGGAGGGAGGGAGTTGACCTGAAGGTTGTGGAGCTTGACGTACTCCCAGATCTTCTTGACGGCGTCGGCTCGAGAGGCTTCGTGGACGCCGAGGAACTGGTGGAGCGCCGGCGAGACGGGTACAGGCTTCTGGATGCCGCCGGTTCGGGTCGGAGCCTTCTTCTCTGTCGCCGGAGCTTTGGGTTTCGCGGCGGCGGCGGCTGCCTTCTTGGGAGGATCGGCGGCGGCGGATGATGGCGGTTTCGGAGCGGCTGCAGATGATTTGGCAGCGGCGAATAGGACTCGGCAACCGTTGAAAACCCTAGACATTTTCCTTTTCTGTTTTGGGTCGACTTTTGAGTTTTGAATTGTGCGCGTGATTGATAGTATCCACCACTACACTACCTGCATTAGACGGAGAGTGAAGTGGTATATATTTAGGAGGAAAGAAACCCTCGGCGCGAATCACGATTCCTCCCTCTGGGGCTACGCTACTATGAGATGGTTCGCATGGACTTATTATGCTACTGCAGTCAATGACTCAATTATTTACTTTTTTTTTTCTTCTTTAGGTGATGAGTTATCTTTAATCGGCTTGCAAGGGATATGAACTACGCTTAAACACGTTGAAAACCTTGTTTTACTTATTGAACTTTTACATATGAACTTGGCTTGGGCTCTTTTGAGATCGGCTCTAGTGTATATTGATAAATATGTCAAGCTTGATTACCTCTAAAGCTTGAAGTGTAAAATGAACCCAGCTAAACAACCCTAAGCTCGACTATGCTCGACTCGTTTACCTCCTTAAGAACTACTTTGCATCACCACACGAGTCCAAATATTAAAGGCCTCTCAAGGTCCATGAGCCACTAACTCCAAGTGGTTTCGAGTCCCTTATCTCCATCAGAATCCTAGTAATAGGGATGGCAAAAAAATCCGAACCCGCGGATTTCCGCCCCGCCCCGCCCCGATAGGAGCGGGTTTTTTTGACTTTGACCGGGTCGTGGGGCGGGTATGGTATTTTTTAAAAAAATCCGCAGCGGGTTAGGGTCGGATATGGTATTTACCTATACCGCCCCGCCCCGGTATACATACCCTAATAGCTTACTGAATCTCAGTCGTCCATCTATACCATATATATATGCCTATTTTCCAGCATACCCTAGATTTGTGCTTTGCCTGCTTCTGCTTTGCTTTCCTTTCCAATCTCGGCAGACCAGAGACTACAGCCACGGTACGGCCGCTCTCCACCCACACGGCGCACGGCTCACGGCTCGGCAACTCTCCATCCACCTCACGAGTTGGAGCCCACCGCACCTCGCACGGCTCTCCGCCGCAGTACCGCACGGCGACGAACCAACACTGCTACGGCCGACGAGCTTGTTCGGATCTACTGCCACTTCTGATTGCTGCAACGGTGTATCGAATGCCTCCATCGACGATCGCGACGTCGCCACTTGTTTTTTAATCTAGCAATTTTAATTTTTTTTTGTAGAAATCGTATCAAAAGCTATTGTAATGAACCTTGTTCTCATATACTTTGTTTTGCCATGATGTTTTTATTTGTGGTGGCCATGGATGATCTGTTTAAGAATGAAGCATTGGCTCCATTCTATCTGTTTGGAAGGGTTTCGAGGGCTTGAGGGCGGGGCGGGGCGGGGATGGGTTTTCTATAGTATTTTAGGGTCGGAGGTGGTATTGAAATTATAGAACCCGGTGCGGGGCAGGTGATGGGCGGGCTGGGGTTTCAAAGATAGCGGGGCGGGTACGGATCTTATAAGATCCGCATCCGACCCGCCCCATTGCCATCCCTACCTAGTAATAACTATATTTATAAAAAAAAAGATACAACCAATTGATATGAAAATGGTTGATTCACTACAGTTAATGGTACATCAAAATGGCGGGCTGGTATTTGCAATTTGCAAAGACCAATGTCTCATCCACCCCCCCTTGAATTCGTTGGTTAGAAAAAGGTGTGCGGTTTTTTTGGCATGTAAAAAATTAGATTAGCTGTGACCAATAAATATAGATACTTGTACGTAGAAATACAAAAGGATAATAGATGATTGAAGAGAGGACAGTTACGGATAATGCGTCATTAATGCTGATATAATGACAGTTTACGGCGGGGTTTAGATAATGATGAAAATAGTTTATGACGGTTCAGGTTTTTATAGAACATGAGGGTTGTGTGGTCGGTTTTGGCGACACGTGGACAACTCATGTCAAATAAATTATAACGAGATTGGTACATCTCTCGATAAGTGAGGGAAAACTGTTAACCCTACGGTTATTTAACCTAGGATTATATTTGGTTTTGATGATAACCAACATTGATGTTTATGTTGTCTAACATGCATTGAGTTGATGAAGCAATAGGAACAATCTCATACTCATACAAATGGACAATTAGACGAGCTAATCATTCAAAGACACTCAACGGAACGCATCAAAGAAAGAATTCGTCGATTGAATTTTACAATGCTTTTATTTCTTTCTTTGTAAACTAGACATAGAGAGATGATCGTATCGATGACTGTAAACCTAGAACTTGCCCATATGTTTCCCTTGCATGCATAAAAGTTTTCCATACTTTAAAAATAAAGAAACTGCATTTTCAGGAATGCAGTCGACTGCAATTTAGGCAGTGAGGTATTACAGTCGACTGCATTGGAATGCAGTCGACTGCAATACTTCCAGTAGCCTATTACAGTCAATTGCATTGCAATGCAGTCGACTGCAAGTTGGAAATTTTGAATTTCCAACGGCTACTTTGGGATTACAGTCGACTGCATTTACCGTTTAGCGCATTTAATGCTCCACCTAACTCCAAACGGTCATATTAATTTCCAACTCTATAAATACTCATCTTGAACATAGTTTTGATTCATCAATTGCATTCAAAGATCTTTTATCTTTCATATTCTCAAAGATCAAAGCAATTGTTCAATCTCTCTTGGTTTTCATTGATTTCTCATCTATTTCAAGAGAGCATTTATTGTGAGCTTACATTTGAGAGATTTACACTTTCATAAGTCATCATACACTCATCTCTCTTGTTCTAGTGCTTAAACTTGTACTCATCTACTTCTTGAGAGTGAAATCTTGTACACATTTCTTCATCTAAAGTTTCTTGTATCAAAGCTTGGGGTTGTCAAGTTTTGGAGCTTTGGGTTTGTCAAAGCTTGTTCTTGATGTGGGCATAGGATTAAGGGATTGTAAGAGGTTCGATCTTGACCCGTAAGGAAGATCATACTAGTGGATTCTAGGGCCTTTCAAGGGACTTCCTTGAAAGGGTGGACGTAGGCTTGAGGGTATATCAAGCCGAACCATTTAAATCTCATTGTCAAGTATCTCTAAACCCTTCTCTCTTTACTTTATTATTTTACATTTGTGTTAAGATTGGCTAGTTTGCTTACTTCAGATATTGTGTTTGAGGTTTGTTTGTTGTAGCTTTTCAAGTGTTATTCTTATCCTCTCTAAGTTTGAAGTATTTACTTGTTATTTTTTAAAGTAGTCTTAAAACCCTATTCACCCCCCTCCCCTCTAGGGTTATCTTTTTGGTTTCAAAAACCAATAGCAGCGGCTATGAACAGTGAGCGGGCGGTTTCTTTTTTGAAAGAAATAAGTCACACACTCATATTCCAGAAATACATCAAAATAAATGGATTGAAGCGAACGATTTTCAAGGATTGAAATAAAAGGAAGGAGAAGGATTTTGGTACATCATCATCAATACACAACTCAAACAAATGACTTGATTTCAAGTCTTTATCTTTTTTCTTCTCCTTTTTTCTTAAACTTTTTGTGAATGTTGTGTTTTCACCTTTTATTGATAGAGGTCTTTTGTCCGTTCACGTCAATTGATTTGTTGGTACAAGTTACCATCTGTCTTGGGCGCGCAATCTGTAAATTGATTATTCATTTAATTAACGGTTTCATTTTTATCCAATTGTACTTCATTAAAGTTTCCCATTTAGAGAAATCCTCATACCATAGGCCAAAAATGACACTACATTAATTGCAATTTGCCATGCAATGCAAACATTGGCACTCACAGTGGGACTTTGTTATCTAAAAGGGAAGCATGCCTAGCTAGTACAAGAAATCATGTTATGGTCAATCAAGCCAACAATGGTACCGAAAATAATGTTGCTGGTAACAACAAAGAAGCAAGAACCATTTCTATCACTACTGGCTTGAATGGTAACTGTAAGACCCCAACTAACTAGTAATTAATTATTGTTATGTTTAGGGCATCTTTGCAAATTTAATTATTTTTGGGGTATTTTGAAATAAGTAATGAATATTTAGGGGTCTTTTAATTATTTATTAAACTTAGAGACTTTTAAGGGCTAGCCAAGTCTGTTTATCAACATATTCAATTTTCCCTTATAGAGAAATAGCAGAAGGACTAGGATTTTGGAGGGATTGTAATTTTCTACGCACAATTGGTAAGAATCTTGAACCCACTTTCGATTATAAGGATGAATTAAACCATATTAGAATTGTACTTGTTAAAATTTTAATGTAAGTGGGCTAATTACAATATTTAGGTTTTGAGTTTTTTGGAAGCTTACGGAATTTGTTGAAGACTATTACGTAGATTTGAGATAAGGGTTACATGTATTATATCTGCTTCCATGAAATTGATACCCTCTAATTATACGTACTCAATTGTGCTCACGTATTAATAATCTTTACGTTGATACCATCAATCGGTTGCAGCTTGATTGGGAAATTTGCTATTCATTCGGTCAACATGTTAAAGCTGTAGTCCTCTGTTTATTGCAATGCTTGTGCACGTTTGTTTCGTTGTCTTGGTACCGGCGCACTATTGAATTGTGTGCCCTCTAGTTATTTTTGTTGTTCTCCGGTTAATAGTTTTACTGCTTGACGAATGTACTGCTTGACAAACGTACTGCATTTTATCAGATTCTTTTGGTGTAGCTTACCCAGTCCACGTGTTAGAATATGGCTGGTGTAAGACAAGCATTTGTGCAAAGTTCTTGGTGTGTGGTGCCACGTATCACCTTTTTGTGGTGCAACATATTTTGGTAAAATTTTTTAGCCCATATTTCGTTATTTCAAAATTCTATGACCATTTGAACTCCGTTGAATTTGTCATTTCGTCTTCTTCGATTTGAGTCTAATATGGAGTATTTTTTGAAATCGTTAAGCTACCTTACTTGAAATAAAAAGTTTTGATGTTTTACGGTTCTTATGCGCTTGAGATATTTTGAAATCCATTGGACCCATTTGAATTGAACTAATGTTAGAACCTTAACGTGTTTAGGTTAACGTGATACCATGACATGATATGTCAATTGCTACCGGTATGCAACTTTGAACTTAGAATCTTTGCGTGCTTAGGTTAAAGTGCTTTAAAATTACGTATTACGTGATTGTATCGTATTTGATTATTGGTTCAATTATTCGACTGTGTTAATTTGACTTTGACTTTTAATTTGATATTTGATGGGTTGGATGTCCCGAAGTGAGATTGTTTGTCCTGCTAAGATTTTCAATCGTTTTTGCACTTTTGTTTTCATATGCTTTGTTTGGACTCAGCTATATATTATTTGATACATGTGTTGTACTCCGTGGGTGTGTGCCTGGGCTTTGTGCTCCCCCCCCCCCCCCCCCCTCTCTCTTCCCATTTCAGGTAATTGAGCTAAGACAGCGGTAGAGAAGGTAGCTTTATGCATGAGCTTGGATTTGTTCTTATATTTTAGACTTTCTTTAGTCACTTGAAAATAATGATTTTGTAATAGTTTGATTAAGTAACTTTTCAAAATCCCAGTTCCTAGGAAGTAATTATTGTTATGAGGATTTTCACTGTATTTATTAGACATTGATGGTTGATGCAAATGTTATTGATTTCGAATATGTTTAGAGCTCTGATTACTTTTTGAGGTTATATTTTTGTGAAATATGTGGGTTATTATACTTCTGGTAAGCAGGAATATTTGAAATAGTATGTGAAGGTCCACCTCCGGGTCGGGGGCGTGACAGATTTGGTATCAGAGCATAGGTTTAAGATTTTGTAGACTCTTAGACTAAAAATTTCAATGATTTGAGATGAATTTTATGTCGTTTGAGATGTAATTTAGAAAAGTCTAGCTTTTGCATACTTTTGATTAAAGTGTTTGTACCAGAGTTGCGATCTTATAATTTGTTCTCTATCTCAGGAACTATGCCGCCGCATCCAGCTAGAGGTGGTAGTAGAGGGGGTCGTAGGGGTATTATGGTCATTGATAATGATGTTGCCCAGGGCAACCCAGGAGCAAACACCCCTCCAACTTCGTTAACTACGGATACAATCAAGGCATTTAACCGCCTAAATTATCCGACATTTGTTGGTGCAAACAAGCCAGAGGATGCAGATGCTTGGTTGAGTAAGTTAGAGAAGAGGTTTAAGCTTCTGAACATCACTTATCGTCAAAAAGTGGACCTCGCGGTGTACCAGTTGGAGAACGAGGCTGACCAGTGGTGGAAGATGGTCGAGAGAACTCTAACTATAGAGAAGGAGCAAGCATTAACTTGGGATCGTTTCCAACAGATATTTCTTGACAAATATTTTCCCAGAAACGTGAAGGATGATATGGTAGAGGAGTTTTTGAAATTGGAACAAGGAGAAGATAAAATTGTCAAGGATTATGAGGCCAGATTTGCCAGGTTGTCGAGTTTTGCAACACCTGTTATAGATACTGAGGAGAGGCATACAACAAGGTTTAAGAATGGACTAAAATATGGCATCCAAAAGTTCTTGACAGCTATGACTTTAGACACTTATGGCCAGGTCCTGGATAAGGCTTAGACGGTGGAGAAAGATGTCGAGGTTGGGCGCAAGTATTACAGGGATCAGAGGCAGAAAAGAGGAAGAGAAGAGAGTAGCTCCAAAGGCAAGGATGTGGTTTAGCAACCTAAGAGGAGGAACAACAACTTGACTATCAAGGAACCTGCTCAGAATACTCAGAAGCCAACAGTCGCTTGCAAAACTTGTGGGAAGAACCATAGTGGTGTTTGTTATTGGGAAAATGGTGCATGCTTTAACTGCCAACAGCAAGGACACAAGATCCGGGATTGCACTCAGCCGCTCAAGCCCCAGTTTATTCAGGGTAGGAGATAGCGAAACTGATTGTTAGGAACTAATCAGGTGGCAACTACTCGGGCTCGAGCTTATGCCTTGATAGAGAAGGATGCCACTGCATCTAACGATGTAGTGACAAGTACATTTTGCATATGTTCATCTAAAGCCTATTGTTTAATTGACCCTGGTTCTACGTTTTCATATGTCTCTACATCTTTTGCTCGTCAGCTTGGTATTGAGTTACAATCCCTATGTAGTGGGATTTTTGTTAGTACTCCAGTTGGAGTTTCTTTTGATGCCTCCTCAGTACATTACAAGATCTATATACTTGAAACAAGTAGTGTTTTGCATTCTCAGTCTACCTGAGTTAGTATGTCAGTGTTCTAGACCTGTTGCACCTCATTGCACTATATTAGCATTAACAACTTGAAGGCTTCTTAGAAAGGGTTGCATGGGGTTCTTAGCCCATGTTTATGATACACGTTCGTCTAGTGGGGATTTAAATAGTATTCCTGTTGTGAAGGAATTTACAGATGTTTTCTCAGAAGATCTCCCAGGGCTTCTTCCAAATAGAGAGATAGAATTCTATGTCGATCCTATTCCAGGTGCAGCTCCTATTTCTAAGGCCCCGTATCGTATGGCTCCAGCGGAGTTTTAGATATGGGTTTTATTCGTCCAAGTGTTTCTCCTTGGGGTGCACCTGTGTTATTTGTTAAGAAGAATGATGGGTCTATGAGAATGTGTATTGATTACAGGGAGTTAAATCACATCACTGTGAGGAATAAGTATCCTTTACCAAGGATAGATGACTTGTTTGATCAAATGCAGGGAGCCCAATTCTTTTCGAAGATTGATCTCAGATCTGGTTACCACCAATTAAAGATCAAGAAAAAGGATATCCTTAAAACTACTTTTAGAACGAGGTATGGGCATTATGAGTTTCTTGTCATGCCTTTTGGTTTAACTAAAGGCATGAGCAACATTTGAGACAAGTTTTGCAGCTATTAAGAGATCGGAAGCTCTATGCAAAATTTAAGAAGTGTGAATTTTGGTTAGAGCAAGTATCTTTTCTGGATCATGTAGTGACAAAGGATGGAATTTCTATAGATTCATCAAAGATAGAGGCAGTGGTGAATTGGAGTAAGCAAACTTATGTGACGGAGGTTTGTAGCCTTTTGGGACTAGCTGGGTATTATCGTCGTTTTGTTGAGGGATTCTCAAGCATTGTTAGCCCTTTGACTCAGTTAACTCATAAAAGGAGTTAAGTTTATTTGGTCAGATGCTTGTGAGAAAAGTTTTCAGGAGTTGAAGAACTGATTATTTTCAGCACCAGTTCTCGCACTACCTTTCTGGTTCAGGTGGATTCGTTATTTATAGTGATGCCTCATTGAAAAGGATAGGTTGTGTTCTTATGCAACATGGAAAGGTTATTGCATATGCTTCACGCCAGTTAAAAAATTATGAAAGACACTACCATACTCATGACTTAGAGCTGGCCGCAGTTGTGTTTGCACTTAAGATTTTGAGGCATTACCTTTATGGTGAGACGTGTGAGATTTATACGGATCACAAGAGCCTTAAATATCTGTTCACACAGAAGGAACTGAATATGAGGCAGCGCCGTTGGCTCGAGTTACTGAACGATCATGATTTCAAGATCCATTATCATCCAGGTAAGGCTAATGTAGTGGCTGATGCATTAAGTAGAAAGAGTTCAGGTAACTTAGCAGCCTTGATTACTCAAGAGCTAGATGAAAGAAGGGATATTGATGTTTAAAGATTAAGGATGCAAGCAATAATGATCGGTAGTTCGGATGCAAGAATAAACAAAGAAGAAGTAGTGCAAGATGCCATAACAACCACATGTTAGAAGTTAATGATTTATGCTTTGGAAAAGAAAATAGAAAAATTGTCCACTATTGATTGGGCTGAATGCATAGTAAAAGACGACTGAGATCGGTTGGATGGATCAAGCTACAAGATTTGGGTTTAGCTCCAGCCAAATTAGATGACTTGAAAGCAGAAGTTGAAGATCCATGTTGGAAATTAATCTGAGGAAAGAGTCTGAACCACGTCCTATTGTTATCAGTTCTCGATTACCAGATGAGATACAAGGATAAATAATAGACATGGTTAAATAATACAAAGACTGCTTTGCCTAGAGTTATGAGGAAATTCTAGGTTTAGACTAAAAACTTGTTGAACATAAGCTGCCAATTAAGCAAGGTTTCAAACCTTTTGTCCAGGCCCCTAGAAAGATGTCAACAGAAGTGACCTTGCTGGTCAAGGAAGAGATCGAGAGGTTAGTCAAGGCAAACTTCATCAGGCTCACAAGGTATGATGAATGGTTATCTAATATAATGCATGTCCTAAAAAAGAATGGTAAGCTATGAGTTTGCATCGACTTTAGGAATCTAAATATTGCTACCCCTAAAGATCAATATGTGATGCATGTGGTAGATATACTAGTTGATTCGGCGTCTAAGCATGCAGTCATGTTTTCTATGGATGGAAATGCTGGGTATAATCAAATATTTATAAACCAAGATGATATAAATAAAACTGCATTTAGATGCCCAGGGTCAATTGAGGCAATTGAATGGGTGGTAATGCCTTTTGTTCTAAAAAATGCTGGAACCACCTACCAAAAGACGATGAACTTGATTTTTCATGATATGATGGGAGATTTTTTATAGGTATACATCAATGATGTGGTAGTCAAATCAAGTTACTATCAAGAAGAGGTTCGGCATTTAAAGGATGCCTTTGTCAGGATGAGACGACACGGGTTGAAAATGAACCCGCTGAAGTGCGCCTTTGGCATATTTACAGGAAAATTATTAGGTTTCCTAATCCATTAGAAGGGAATCGAAATCGATAAGAATAAAGCTAAGGCCATCATTAATGCTAGACTTCCTTCTAATATGAAAGAGCTTTAGCGTCTACTTTGCCCAGGCTAATTTCTTATGTTGGTTCATTGCAAATTTTGTAGGGAAAACAAAGATTTCCTTAACTTTGTTAGGACTAAAAGGGGATTCCGAGAATCGATGGGAACCAGAACATCAACAGCTTTTCAAGCAATCAAATATTATCTGA
The DNA here is from genome assembly GCA_033065855.1 of Escallonia rubra. Lineage (NCBI taxonomy): Eukaryota > Viridiplantae > Streptophyta > Magnoliopsida > Escalloniales > Escalloniaceae > Escallonia > Escallonia rubra. Next base: position 86,433 of record JAVXUO010001007.1, on the reverse strand, counting down.
TTAAGCCTCCAGTTCCAATGCCACCAAAAACAGGGAAGCCGATGAAGCTTTACATATCGGTTACGGATTGCTCACTTGGCAGATTGTTATCCCAGGACAACGATCGAGGCTATGAATAGTCGATTTATTATTTTTGCAAAAGTTTAATGTACCAGAGCAAAAGTACTTTGATGTGGAAAAAATTATGTTTGACTTTGTATTCTAATACTGTTAAACTTAGACACTATTTGCTACCCTTTGAAATGTTACTTATAGCATGCACTAATATGTTGACGAGAGGAGTTCTGAGAGGTAAAATGGGCAAGTGGATAATAGACTTAATATATTATTGTTTAACTTATATTCCCCAAAAGGATGTCAAAGGACAAGTATTTGATGACTTTTTAGTAGATCATCCTAGCGAAAATGTAAAAGAGGAAAAACTTTACATTAGTATCATTCCTTGGAAAATAACATTCGATGGATCAAAAACAAGTGATAGTGCTGGAGTGGTATTAATATCATCTGTAGGTTTATCCATCAGTTTGTCTTCCAAATTACTCAGGATTGTTCAAATAATCAAGTTGAGTATGAAGCGTTAATAGTCGATTTGGAAACATTATTGGAAATGCGTGTGATGAATGTACAATTTTTTGTTGATTCTCAGCTAGTTGTAAAACAATTCAACGGAGAATTAAATGTTATTCAGTAGGCTTAGAGATGTATTTCAGTTATGCCATTTATCTATTAAGCAAATATGATGATGTTACCATAACATAATCCATGAATACAATATAATGGTGCCAACATGATGGCATAATTAGTATCAGGATTAAGGATTCAGGAGGAGTTAATGAGCATTGGGTTAGAGTATGGAAGTAACTACCATCAATTGGCGAAAGGCATAGACTGGTCGAAATGGTTAACCCAGCTGATTTGGTTGAGGATAACTGGAGGAGCCTAATCATTCAATTCTTGCAAAATTCGAAGTCAAAGGTAGATAAGAAAGTAAAAAATGTAGGAAATTAAATATTTTATGCTAAATGATGATTTGTTCAAGAGAACACCATAAGGTTTAGCCTAACGGTTTTTAGGGCAGCAAGAAGTCATGCAAGTAATGGCTGAAGTACATGAAGGCATTTGTGGGGCACACCAATCGGGTGTAAAAATAAGATGGTTAATCCGAAGGCATGGTCATTATTGGCCAACAGTAATGAACGATTTTGTAAAATATGTGAAAGGTTGCCAGACATGCCAGAAACATGGGACTATCCATCGAGTGCCTTGTATCACTTGCAACCGATAGTGAAACCATGGTTATTTTGTGGTTGGGCTATGGATTTGATAATGACAGATATACCCTCAAATCTTCAAAACAACATGGTTTCATAATCGTGGCAACATATTACTTTACCAAGTGAATGGAGGCTAAGCCAATGAAGTCGGTTAATCAGAAAGATGTGGCAAATTTTATTAAGGAAAACATAATCCAACGATTTGGGTTACCTCAGACTATTACTGTCGATCGAGGATCTGTTTTCATTGGGGCAAATGGCTGAGTTTGCCAAATCATATAAGTTCCCTATTTGTAATTCGAATCCATATTCTACCCAAGCTAATGGGTCCGCGAAAGCTATGAATAAGTCCATAAAACACATTATGGAAAGAGAAATTAAAGAGACACCCAGTGATTGGCATTGTTTGTTGTCTGAAGTATTCTGAGCATTTTAGACTTCTTCTAAAATCAGTTCAAGAGTAACACCGTATGCTCTAATTTATGGACACGATCCAGTGTTACCTATGGAGGTAATGGTCAAATCTTTTAGAGTAGCCATGCAGAATAACTTGCATGTCGCAGACTATAATGAGGCTATGGCAATCAAGCTAGAAGATTTGGATGAGCATCGATTCGATGCCCTAGATAAGTTACATGTGCATAAGTTAAAAGTTGGCAGGTCATACAATACAAGAGTGTTGTCAAAGTCATTTGAAGTAGGTGACTTGGTACGCAAAACTCTCCTGCCTATAGGAATTAAGGACTTTAAATTTGGAATATGGTCCCCAAATTGGGAGGGTCCATTCCAAGTGCACAAAGTCTCAAAATAGGTAATTATTGGTTAAAGCCCTTAGAAGGGCAAGTTCACGTTAAACCAATAAATGGTCATTTTCTAAAGAAATACTTTCTCTCTGTGTGGGAAGGTGTTAAACTGATTGATAAAGCACATTACACTAGCCTGAGAGGCTAAAACTGTGAAGCATAAATATAAAAGACCAAAATGTTGTTGCAAAGTAAAATTGGCCGAGTTCAAAACAAACTTAAAATAACAAGGAAGGTTCTTGAAATTACCTCAAAATGGTCCACATTACACAACTTGAAAAGAAAAAGAACTATCTAAGTCTTAAAGATATCCTGGATAGTCTTCCATTGAGTTTTTTCCTGGGAGATAATTCGATTGGCAAAGGAAATTTGAAATGCCACCTGAACGATTTTGCAAGGGTTTAGCCAAATCAACCGCTTCCTGATAGACGACGCTATTCTCTTACATTAGGCCACTTTCCTTTTGCCTTAGCTCCACTATTCTTATTTTCAAGGAATTTATCTGTGCGACCACTTGTTGGATATTTTCTGAAAATTTCTGACTCAATAGTTTTTTTCTCAGATTTGTTGGGTCAAGGTAGAAATGTCTATCTCTGCTTTTGCCGTCTTAGCCTTAATACTCATACCTTGATTCCAAGAGGATGACATAAGAAAAGTCTTTAACTTCAAGGTAATAACCACCTTTGCCTGAGCCTCAAACATCATAGAAGAGTTATCAGCATGAGTGTCGATCAAATCATTCAATTTGGATGTAAACTCTCAATCAGTTAAGATGTCTGCAAGATCACGGGCCAATAACTCTCGAAAAGAAGCTTAAGGCAGCTTCGATATACTAGTTGGATGATTTCCTGGTTGAAGAATAGGCTATGTGAGATGGGAACATAGGTGCAGTGAAGGCGTTGATTACTTCCTGTAAATGTTAAAACTTTGAGTTGATGTCATCAAGTACTGGCTGAGGACTGGGGTTATTGTCTGAGAGGACCAAGAAGATTCAGTATGAGGAGGTAAAGAACAAATGAGGGACGCAGTTTGTTGCAGCATGAAAGGGATGTCTTTTACCGTAAAACCAGAAGATAAAAGTTCTGGGTAAAAAGCAGGAATCAATGGCATGTTGAGAGCCTCAAAAGCCCTGTCTGGAACAACCTCAGGAGCCCTTTCTAGAGGCATCAAAATGGACAGTTCAGCAGTATCTATAGGAGTAATCGAAGGATTAACAAGGTGACCCTCGTCAGAGTCGATACCACCTTGTATGTCCCATGGTGCAACTTCATCCGGTCAAAACAAGTATATGAGTTGATTGAATTTATTGCATGCGATGAGCATATATGAAGATTGGAAAACTTTTACATGTTACGAAAATGAAGAAGACTTAGACATTGGCTCAGTTCTAGCCTTATTATGGGACGCCTCGGCAATACCACCAGAGAAGGTGTCTAAAGTAGATTCAGAAGTTTTACTAGAAGGTCTATAACAATCAACTTCAGAGGAGTTAGATGCGTCCTATACGTGGCGATTGAGGTCATTCGGGCTTAGCTTGTTCTTTGTCAAGATCGATGAACGTACCCAGCAAATTCTGGAAGTATTGCATGGTGATTAGAAGTGTAAAGTCATGAATCGAATAATAAAACATGCAATAAAAGAAACCTTCAAAGGTCTCGTTTAAAAGCTATAGCGAGTTCTTGGAGCCAAAGTCTTTCGCCTTCTAGGAGTAGCAACTTTTATTGTTTGGATCTTTAAACTCATCACGGTTTTAGTCTCCACAACTAGATATTAGTGGTGGGTACCTAGACATCAGAAAATGGTGGCAGAGTAGTAGTAGGAAGTCACTAAGAGGGAACTTGTCCTTGTCAACTGAGGTTTTTTTGCAGTACCAGAGGTATTTCCTTCACCATGATTGGGAGCAAGAAAAGTTGCAAGAACAGAAGAACTTGGCGCAGTAATCTTAGAAGTTGATGGAACAGTTTGGGTAGTCGAAGGCAAAACCATCCTGAAGGGACTGCCTCAATAGGATTTCTCAGCTTGGACTCTAACCCTGGACCCACCGACTCAGTTGTTTGAGACGGTATCGGAGAAACTTTGCTAGCAGGCCGTTCTGTTGGTTTCTAGTAAAAAGAGGGGTGATATCTTCTTTTACTTCATCATCAAATCCTGGTGCCAAATGACCCATGCCATTGATTGGCACATTAGTTTGAGCTGATTGACTCCTAGTTTATCGCGGAACATCATATACCATCTCCTTATCTTTGCCCTTCGAGGGATGTCTTCAGTTATGGTCTTTCTCTTGCCCTTCGCAGTAGGAGCCTGACTAGTCCTTTCACCAAAGGGAAGAATTAGAGGAAGAATTATAATAAATAAAAAGAGGCCAAGAAAAAGGAAAATACACTAACTTTTACCATTGCCTTTGGCATTATTAATTGACAGGTTATCAGACAAGTAGTGATGACATATTTTGTATAGAACAAGTAAACCTTGCTTTAATACCATGGTTCGAAAGTCTAATTTTGAAAATTTCTCATGGCAGTCCTTTCCATTGATTGATCCACGTTCCAGTCGATTGCTTTGATATGATTAGTTGTCAGCCTATTTAATCTTTCTTTAGGCTCGACAAAACCATCGTTGATAAAGAGCGGAGTGAGGATTCCTTGAATAAGCCCACACCGATGGACAAATTAAGAGGGAGTATCTCTCAAAGTTGTAGATGGCCGCATGAATGTTGCTTACTTGCCCAGACGTTTCTAAAAAATTCCTGCCTTACAGGAGCCATATCAGTTACTATGAAAGAGGGCAATTCCTTGAACCAAGCGGGACCAAAATACCGAGCAAGAAAGGGTTGGGCCCGTTAAATCAACAAATTCAAAGAAGAAACAGAAGCAAAATCCAAAGGTGTGAGAACCAATTTCACCCAAAGACAATCGATGGCCATATGTGAGATAAAGGAAATAAGTTGAAGGGATTGTTGGCATACATTTTGAAAAATAGGCATGAAGCCACAGTTGAACAAGCCAAAAGAGGGCCACTCATACTTCAATGAATCTTTTTCCTGACCATGGCAAGCGATATAGACTACCTAAACTAAAGGAACAAGGGCGTATGTTTTCCTATGAGCTAACACAATGGCCAAGTTTATGTATTTTTTGGTAAGCGATAGACTAGCCTAACAAAATACATGTCTCGATAACCCCGTCCATAGAAAGACAGCCAATTCACTGATATATGGCTCCCCATTATTGCTATCATCCCTACACCATCAATTAAAAACCTCCGAGTATTTTTTAGGTACTAGGGAGGCTTCAAAAGCTATGTCAGAAGGATTATGGTTAACCAAGGCATTTGCATGTTCACCAATCGGTAAAAGCCTAGTTAAGGCAGATATATCGTAGATGGTAGGGTCATCATCTTAGCCTTAAATATGAAGGCCTTGGTGGTACTAGATCAAAACAGAGAGATGCACCTAAAAGTCATCGATCTAGTTTTTTTTTTTGGGCGGGGGGTTAAACTTGTGAATCAACTCAAAAGAACCTTGAGCTTTCCATTGATCCGAGTAGGCAGCTGATAGTCGATCCATCCATGTCCCCAGTCAGGATCAAGGTCAGTGGGTCACGATTGAATTGGTTGGCTAGTGGTTGACCATTCGACCCACTCCAAGTGAGGTTCATGGAGCAACATAGTCTCCGAATTATCTACGAGATACCTACGCAGGGAGGCGGTCCCATCTATACATGAAGGAGTTTCAGAGCTTTTCTTAGCTCTAATCCGAACAGGGGGATCTATAGGAGTGACATGGTTCCTAAGCGCCCTTATTCCCCATTGAGGTGAGATGGAAAAGGAACACTTGTTCCTTCATCGCCTTTAGGGATTGTCTTCTTCTTTCCCATGCATGTTAATGGAGTTAAGATCAGAGAAAATCACTGATATACAAATAAAAGGAAGTACAAGACGATAATGAAGAGGTAAGTTAGAATCAAAGGAAGGTTGATAAAAGTTCATGGTTTAAATTAGATACCAGAGTCCTATTTCAACTCAATCATATTGAGTAGTGGAGTAACGGTAGGTAACTGCCATAGACTTAAGAGAGAAGTTGAATTTACTCGTACAAACAAAGTTCACACGAGTTAAAGGGGGCAATGTTGGCATGTAAAAAATTAGCTTAGTTGTGATCAATAAATGATAGACACTTGTACGCGGAAATACAAAAGGATAATTGCTGATTAAAGAGAGGACAATAAGGGTTATGCATCATTAATGCTGATGTAATGACAGTCTACAACGTGTTTAGATAATAATGACAATTCAGGTTTCTATAAAACGTGGGGGGGGGCGCTATATAGCTGATTTTGGTGATACGTGGACAACTCGTGTCAAATATATTACACCGAGATTGGTACAACTATTGATAAGAAGGGAAATTCGATAGCAGCGATTATAAACGATGAGAAGGCGGTTTCTTTTTTTTAAAAAAATTAATATAAGTGGATTGGAGCAAACGGTTTTCAAGGATTGAAATAAAAGGAAAGAGAAGAATTATCGGACATCATTATTAACACACAACTCAATCAAATGACTTGACTTCAAGTCTTTATCTTTTATCTTTTCCTTTTTTCTTAAACATTCTGTGAATGCCGTGTTCTTGCCTCTTATCAATAGAGGTCTTTTGTTTGTTCACATAAATCGATTTATAGTACAAGTTACCATCTGTCTTTAGCATGCAGTCTGTAATTTGATTATTCATTTAATCAAAGTTTCTATTTTCATCAAATTGTACTTCACTAAAGTCTTACCATTTAGAGAAGTTCTAATAACAGAGCTCGAAAAGGACACCACATTTAACTGCAGTTTGCCATCCAGCGCAAACAGGTTTTCATAAGCTACTTGATTTTCTGACAATAATTCAACCAATAATAAACTTGCAAATTATACCGATATATATATCGACAAGGATAGTGTGAAGGAACAAGCTCATCTGTATCTGAGCATAAGGTAAACAGTTAGACTTTAGCTATTAAGAAAGTAACTTCTGTAACGACATTTTTTTTTTTGTGCAACAAAAGACTGGACCGTAAGATTCTAATCCAACCGGCAGGACGTATTGTATGTGGACTTACAAGGCCACCACATACATCTGAGCCCCGATTCCCGCACCTATGTCGGGGCAAAAGCGCATAAGGACCCATGTGTGGAGCACGTGCAGGGCGATGACGTAAGTTTGCCACCCACAAGTGCGGCGGACATGATTCAAACCCAGATGAGAAATCTGGATTGGGATCCTAGGGGACCGCTGAACCAACCCTTGTTAGCTTTTGTCTACCATTAGTGCAAAAGTATGATATTGTTTTCATTTTTCTTCTATTGGATGTTTTCACAACTACAGCCCAATGAAGTCAAACTATTTGTCGTGCAGGCCCATTACATTCGAGCCTATCTTATCTGGCCCTAAAGAGCAATATCAGATATTTAGCGAAGCGGCCCAAGCCGAGGCGATGGCCTGCTTGTTTATCCCTCGTCCTCAGGCAGCTTAAGCTCTTCCCCTTTCCTTATCCATTTATTTATCACAACATCTCTCCCTCTCTCCCTCTCTCCCTCTCCCTTCCTTGTCCTCTCAACTTCTTTCCTCTTTCAGCTTAACAGAATCCAACACCTGGAATTCAACTTCATAGGTTCTGTATAGAGTTGCAGATACATATATGTGTAGCATATGTGTTGATTGTAAAAAGATGTCATGTCTACTCCCACAGTTCAAGTGCCTCCCGGACACCTTCTCCACCCATTTCAAAACAACCCAATTCTGTAAGTAACTCTCTTCTTCTCTCTTTATTCGTGTCTCTGCGTGTTCTCTGTGTGTGTGTGTGTGTGTGTGTGTGTGTGCAGTTTTTTCTAAGGATTCCTTCTCTTTGAGTAGGAATTGAATTTGGGGAGCAGGGTTTTCATGGGTTTTACTCATACTTTAGTTTTACTGATACTGCATTGTTGGTTTCCGTTGAACGAGCAAATCTTGAAAAACCCACAACTTGAATTTAATCTCTTTGTTCAATGAGTTAAACTATTCACTACTTGATTATCTGCCATTATCGCATTTGTGGCATGGCATCAAGAAATGCAGTTTGTCCTACAAGTCTAGTAGAGAAAATTTCCCTGTTTGGACTATAGATTATTGTAATGACCATATGTGTACTGTAGTGTGGGTCCAATAGGGGATAGAAATGCTTCACCTTTCGGTTGCTATTGAAGAAAAAAAAGTCGATAGAGAACAGAAAGAGAAGATGGAGTTTTGAACTTTCTGGCTTTAGTGGTTTGGTACTGGAAAATGGAATCTCACTCGAGTGATATGGAAGAGCCCAACTCTTCAGATCTCTCAGGCGAGAGCATGAACTATGCAGTAGTTAATTTCATTTTTCAAATAGCTTCAGGTCTCGTTAGTTTAAGTATGACTTAGGCATCAACATAATTTTCTTTTATATATGGTGTACATTTAACATCTTGTAATTACAAATTAGAAGTTGAATGCTTCTCTTTATTAAGTTGACGTCCATGGATACCAAGTTGGACAATTTAAATTGTAATAAGTCTTTAATATCTATCACTAGTGGGGCAATTGGAAAGGTATGCTCTAAAGTGCCATAATTGTTTTATCTATTTAATTGCCCAATTTTTATACTCGCAAAGACGTTCCATAATTATCTTTAAGTGAGCTAACCGTATCTCTTCAAGTACTAACTTGAGATACTTGAGGTACTTATTTGAAGTTTTTGATCATGAGGACTACGTAGATAGGTGCAAAACATTTGTTCTCAAGAACCAAAGACAACTAGCATAAGTGAAATTTATAATATGGTACTGCTATATCTGCTGGTATAAGCAAACATCTATATTGAACTGTTCTGTAAGATAGTGTCTAATAGCTTAGAAAGGACACTGGTTTTTTTGCCATATAAGTAGTTACTTGTTTAGCTTTAAAAATGACTTAGGCACTGGAATTTGTTTATACTCCTGGCACAGGTTGACTGTGTCCTACAATTTAGGATGCAAAACTGATGTTGGACACTGGACAGAGGGATCTTCTGGAATGATTATGGTTTGGTCTTGTAGGTTAAACCTAGTGCCTAGTGAAGATGTTAGGCTTACAGTACAAGAAGAAAAGATGACAGCTTATGATCTCAAATAAAAAGGAGAATGTTGATAGTTGGTGGCTCTTATGGGTTTGCGGGTGGTCCTCAGGGTACATAAGCTGACTCTTTCTGGGATTTTGGGTTCTTACCTCAACTCTTGTTGAAAAATGGATAGGCAGTTGAATATAATCTTTAGAATTGAAAAATAGTGCTCACATTAGGATATGAAGAATTCATTCCAAAAGGAACCTCTTCAGTCCTTTCTTACACTTCGTATAGATGGAAATGAGTTCAAAAAGCTGATTTTGGGGTTTTTCTTATGCTCCGTATGGTCTCCTTCAGTACAATAGTAAACTTTGTTGAGGAGGAGAGAGGTAGAACCTGTCCCTCCTATACTCAAGTCTTGTATGAAACATTGTTTGGCTGTTATTGTCAATTCTTTTGGGTTCATAGAACTGTACGTATCTCTCATCTTCGAAGAAAGTCATGTGTCAACAATCAATATTAAACCAAGTCAAAATTTTCTTTTAGCTTTTTAAGAATTTTAGCAGTTTTCTTCAGATCAAGAAGATTGAACCACGAGATATAGGAGTTGAATGATGACTCTTTTGTGTGGGTTTTGGGTTGTTAGTGTTGGTATTTGATGGAAGAGCTAGTTGGCTTTGATTGATTATGAACTTTACGGTTGAAAGCAGTAGTTTGACGACCCGCTTGAATATGTTAGGTTAGTTTGAAAACTCATCCCAGTAACCTTTAGGCAGGCACAAGGAAGTCACATCCATGAATGAACAGTGAATCTTTCTGTACTTTTCAAAAACAAGCTGAAGCAAATGAAGCAACACAGACGATAATAATATCTTGGAAAATATAGCTCGGAAGCTAGAATGAAGTGGCCAACAAATTTTTGAATCTCGAGGAACACTACTGGACTTACTAAAACCTTCAAACATGGCCAATATTACATGAGCCACAGCCAGACTCAATATGGCAATCCACAGGCCCACGTAGAACAAGCCAACTTTCCATGTTCAACATGAAGATTTATGAAGAGTATATGAATAATGCATAACGTAAAACCTATCAAAAATGATAATAACAATATCAATAAAAAGGGGTACTGTAGCAGTATCGCTAGCATTCATTTGTTGCACATGTTCATCACCATCATTGAGGTTATTTTTGGGGTAACTTTTTAATGAACCTTATTTGTCGTTGTCTAGTTGATAGTTGTTCCCAGGGGCCTTCTTCATTACATTATCTCCCTTGTGAAACTTCTTCCTCTTTGTCTTATTTTCTAATTCAGGTTAATGACAATAGTTTTATCAGCACTAATTTGTTTGGACTTAAAAGAGTTTTTCCCGGCATAAGAGTTCTTCTAGTGGTCATAACGTTATGGACTTTCCTTTTTACGTTCGCCTATGGAGTTTTAGATCTGTTGTCATTTCCCTTTTTGTTCTGGTATTTATCTGACAATTCTCAAGTGGAATTGCAGCAAAGAATAGAGAGTCCATTTACTTCCCAACACATTGCCTTTTATCTACTACGTCACCACCAGCGTCAACAGCGACAACTACAGTGCTTGATTTGGAGAAACTACAATTGCCGTGTTTAGAATCTCGTTCAAGTTCAGTTGCTTCCAATAGGTCCTGGTCACCTTCATCATCAGCAGCAACAACTGCAGTACTTGATTTGGAGAAGCTTCAGTTACCATCTTTAGAAGCTCACTCAAATCCAGTTGCTGCAAACAGACCATGGACGTATCTTGGTGCAATAGGTCCACCATCGGAGGTCAGAATTTTTCTTCTTGAAAAATTGGTCTTTTCCTCAGAAAAAAAATTAATATTATTTGGAGGAGATTCCATGTTCCTCTTTTCTTGCTTCTTATTCTAACTTTTTTCGGGGGAGGGAGAACAAGAATGCAGTCCTTTACAGCATACAATTGGGGGGGGGGGGGGGGGGGGTGTATAAGTAAACTCAGTTCAGCACTATTTGCCAAGTGGATCCCAGATTCCAGATTGCTAAACTATCTCATCATCATCCAAGCTCTTGTCCCAGATTGCTAAATAGTATGGCCTATATATTGAACAAACTTCACGATTGCAAATTAGATGGCCTATCCATTGAAGTAATGGACAATGTTTTATCAGTAGCCATATCCTGCAAAGTGATCATTCCTTGTGATAATATCTTGACGAGTGTCACCCCCAAATTACGAAACACCATACTTTTTTTTTATTTTTTATGTCAAAATTGTTGACCTGCTGCTGCTTAATTCTATGCTTACAATATTTATTGCCTTCGACATTTCTGCAGCCAAATTTTCATGCAACTTTGCCCACAGAGACTCTCCTTACAAGTGAAGACGCTGTTATAGCTGCTGCTGCTGCTGAAGCAGTTGCTTTAGCAAAGGCAGCCGTTAGGTTTGCGAAGGACGCAGCCATGATAGTCAGCCATCTTAAGTCCTCAAAACCAGACGGTGAACCTGCACTTATCCTGTCTGAAGCTGATCATTCCCTGCTTCAGAGAGCTCATTTGGCTCAGCTTACCGAAACAGGACGAGTTGGAGTTCTAGGAGGATCAGAAGCAGCTTCTGCTGGGTTGGAGGAGAACCATTTATTACTGTACCCGCTTGAAGAATCTGACCATGTGGAGCCAACACAGGAAGAACTTGAAGTTCTTCATGTAGAACTCTCCAAGAACATAGCTGTGAGATCTCGGCGTCAAACCGAACGAAAAGCCAGAAGAGCAAAAGCAGCTGAGAAGGCTGCAGCCAGTGTTGTGTCTGTGAAGTCTGGTTCTACGAGCCGGAAAAAACGTGCTTCTATACAAGATATAGACTACTCGGATCCACTACGTTACTTGAGAGGAACAACCAGTACTTCAAGGCTTCTCACTGCAACTGAAGAGCAGCAGTTGTCAGAAGGAATACAGGTGCAGTTCAAATCTCGTAGTACTGTCATCCAAGTGAAAAAAGTGGTTTCTTTTGGATCTCTTTTTTTTAGTCAGCTGATGATAGGTTAAAGCGTGTATATCTCTGGCCATCAGTTTGCATCTTTTGATAGTAATCATAAATTTCTCCTTCTTCTGTCTCATTGATTTTTCATCTTTTCTATTGCGTAATGATTGAGTATAAAGATTTTGCTAGTTATCTAAAAGCATTGAAGTGGCTGAACAATAATTTTCTATTTTAAGTCTCTTGATAACATTTTAACGCATAGATAATTGTAGATGCCTCTTCCGAGCTACTTAACTTGGCATTCGCCAAGTTCCCTCCTGCTTAAGATTCATAAAACTTGATCTGGTTTAGGACGACCTTTGTCCAGTTGAAGCTTCCAGATTCTTATAGATTGGACATATAAGGTTGTCATGGAAACCAGTTGTGGCCTCCAGTTTAGTCCCCAATTCAACCCTATTTGCAGCCATTTAATTTGTTGAAGGGCTCCAGTTTAGGTTGGAAGGTTTAAAACGTAGATGGTGCACTGCCTCCACATCATAGGCAATATTATGCTCTTCCTGAGCAGCTAGTAGTGACAATTAAGTTGACCTATGAATTAAGACTTTAAGGAAAGTTTGTTGACTTTAGGTTTTTAAATCCTGTGATGGAAAGAAAAAGAGAATCTTTTCTCTTTGTTTTGGGCTAATTTTATATATCTCTTTTGTCGTTTTTTGCTGATATACGTTGGGCAAGTTTCTGATATTTTTGTCATCGTTGATATAATGCAGGTCTTATTGAAATTGGAGAAACTACATGAGGAACTCACAGAACGTTGTGGAGGTGAGCCCACCTTTACGCAATGGGCTGCTGCAGCTGGGGTTGACCAGAAGACCTTAAGGACGCGTTTAAACTATGGTATCTTTTGCAAGGACAAAATGATTAAGAGCAATGTGCGGCTTGTTATATCAATTGCTAAGAATTATCAAGGAGCTGGTATGAATCTCCAAGATCTTGTTCAGGTATCTATTCGTTAACAATCATGTTTCTGGTGTTTCTCATTGAAGTGAATCTATTGAGGAAAGCGGCAACATAAGAAATAAGTATGGGATACTTTACCCGTTAAACAACTAGCATGTAATATTTCCTCGAAGGATTCTGCTGTTATGACCCTTCAATTTACGTGATCTTGTTAATTTCCTCAGGAAGGATGTCGAGGCCTCGTAAGAGGGGCAGAGAAGTTTGATGCATCAAAGGGTTTTAAATTCTCAACCTATGCTCACTGGTGGATAAAACAAGCAGTTCGAAAGTCTCTTTCTGATCAGTCCAGGACAATTAGGTTACCTGTAAGTCTTCTACTATGACTCCCTAAGTTCCATTATTATTGTTCCCGTTTGGAAGTCATGGGTCAACCTTTCACGGACTACTTTTTTTCCTGTTTGCCATCTTGTTAAATTTATGGTACAGGTGTATCAGAGAAGTGGGTAGGGGCTGAATCAGATTTTTTCTCTGTTGAATTTATTTAATCCTCACAGAAATGATTTTAGCAATTTGGGCCATTAGGCTGCCTGGTGATGGATTCATGGCGACACTAGAATTCTCTGGAACTGGGGGTGGTTGTCTAGACGTTGAAAATCCGATGACGACAGGAGGTTTGGTTGAGGAGTGACGAGGGGGATTGTGGTTTGGTTTGGTTCTTGGGGAAGATGATTGACATGGTGCCAGGGAAGAAAGGGGGGATTTGTAGGCCTTTACCTCTACCCCGGTAATAATGATGACGGTGATTTGTGTTTTCAATTAATATATAAAGGGAAATATATGGGAAGTTGGAGCATTTTATACTCTGATTTTTGAAGAGGGATTGAAACATAACTAAAGGAATAGGGGAGAAAAAAATTATGAAACGGAGGGAGTGCATTGTTTCTTTTATGATTAGGCATATATGGATTTAACTTTTTGTACCGGATTTTCAACCAAGAAAATAGAGAAAATATTTAATTGTTTTTTGGCATATTTCTACAACTTAACCGGTATGTCCTTTTGCTTGGACAGTTCCACATGGTTGAGGCGACTTATCGGGTGAAAGAGGCGAGGAAGCAATTGTACAGTGAAAATGGAAGGCATCCTAGTAATGAAGAAGTCGCAGAGGCAACAGGACTCTCAATGAAGAGGCTCAGTGCTGTTTTACTAACCCCTAAAGCCCCAAGATCTCTTGATCAGAAGATTGGGATCAACCAAAATCTCAAACCTTCGGTATGTGTTAGTTTTGTTTAATATGTTCCTACTTGTTGCCACCTCTGCAGCTCTTGAAGTCTTATTTGTTTTGCACGTGCATTATTTGTCTTCCTTCCCAGGAAGTCATTGCAGATCCTGAAGCAGAGACGTCAGAAGATTTGCTAATCAAGCAATTCATGAGGAAGGACCTTGAGAAGGTATTGGACACTCTAAACCCAAGAGAGAAACAGGTGATTAGGTGGCGGTTTGGCCTCGAGGATGGGAGGATGAAGACATTGCAAGAGATCGGGGAGCTAATGGGCGTGAGCAGGGAAAGAATCAGGCAAATCGAGTCTTGTGCATTCAGAAAGTTGAAGAACAAGAGGAGAACCAAAAACTTGCAGCAGTATTTGGTTTCATAAGCCCCCTATGGAGAAACCAGGATTCACTCAAATCCCATGATGAGCTTAGTTGAGGCTAAATATTAAAGTGGGCCGTAATTCATTAGTTCTTCATTTTCTCATCTTCTTCATTGCCCAAGCATCAGGAATGTATCATTTTTTTCAACTTTTGTATAGAAACAAAATTTTTTGAATCGAAAGCATCTCATATTTTGCATACCAACAGTCAGAACTATTTTCAGTTCAAACTAACTTGGTCGTTTACAGAGGGAGAATGGTGCTTCCAAGATCCGAGTATCAACCTAGCATCAACGAATATGATAAATGTATGGGTCTTAAGTTATGAACTAAAAATAAGTAGTGGATCTGCTTCTTAATTATACATGGTGGGCATATGCTTCCTATGAGCATGCTTTTGTGTCAGACATTAAGCTTCAACATAGGATCAAACCTTTCTCTTCTGTGACCTTCGTTGCTTCCTTTAAAACCTTGACTTTTTTTTTACTCCGTTACCACAATGTGGCTTTTGATCATTGTTGGTTCCTTTATTTTCTCTGCAATTTTTGTCTTCCCATCCTATCAAAATTCTGATTCAACGGGAACCTTTATTATTAAACTTTCCGTACATCGTCGGCAACCCCGTCAAAAAATTTATCCTACAAGCCCTCACGGGGCTTGAAGGCGGCACTTCAATCTTGGTGTTGTTGACATTTTCACACACTCAGGGAGTCAGGGTTCTCGCATGCGGCTCTAGTTATCTGTGCCTTCTCTTTTTGAGAGTACAACTGTTTTGTCTGCACCCGTCTTCGACTCCACCGAGGGGCTTAATCCATACCCTCCGGCTCCATTCCAGCTCGTCAGTTCAACTCCGGTCAAACTGAATTTTTGGGTGATTGACCGGTTCGGCGTCTCAGTGACCGATTCCTACACCTTTTCGATGGGCTCTTTCTGTTTACGAGGTTATTTTGACCTTATTTGGCTTCTATAGCAAGTTGTTATTTATTTCGTCCGTGATTTATTATATGATTATTGCTTTCCTCCTCCACCACGTTTGAACAGAAAGTTTCTCATCCCATCCAAGTGACTCTCAATGGTACCAACTATCCTCATAAGTCTCAAGCTTTTTCGCATTTTTTTTAAAAAGGCCGTAAGATGTGGAAGTTTGTCACTGGAACATAATGTGCATCTACTCACGAGTCCCAATGATGGCGAAACTAAGGATGCTTTTGCTCTTCGGCTTGAGGAATGGGACAGGACAGCGATAATCACAAGATTATCACTTGGGTTTCCAATACTTCTGTAAGCTCTGTGTTGTTGCTAAAAAGTGGATCGGGAACCACACCAGAAATCAGGCCTGCAAAAGAGAACACGGAGTGACCGCCGAGTGGGGTTCCGGCGGGGGAACGCTCCGATGCTTAAGTCAGAGATGGCTAACAATGTAGAACTCTGAGAAGCAATAAAGACACAATGTGTATTTGTGTGTGAGCTTGTCTTTACCTGAGGGGGCTAGACCCCTTTATATAGTGGTAGAAGGAGGAATCCTAGTAGAACTGAGCTTTGACCAACTCAAATCAGAATCTAATTAGGATCCTAGAGAATCCCATGTCAATCTTAGCTGATAGAGTCAGAGCCTCTTTAGGATTCTGCCCGGTGATTGATATGGTAAGTGTCATATCAGTAATGAACCAGTATGGGTTACATGTCATAACTGCCACATGTCGTCCGTAGAATTGAGGGGTATTTTTAGCTATATCATATGCCCCATGCTTTTACCAGCGTTAATGAAGCGGGTGGAAGCACACTTTTTCCACTGGTGATAGCGAAATATGCCAAAAATAGAATTGAATCTGTCTGTTTGACATTTCAAATATTCAAAGAGTGCTCTGCTCGGACAAGGTTATTTTCGGACATGGTTCTGCTCGGGCAGAGTTCTGCTCGGACGGGATTCTGTTCGGACATTGTTCTGCTCGGGCAGAGTTCAGCTCGGACGGGATTCTACTCAGGGATGAATCTGTTCGGTCAAGATCACTTCTGCTCGGGCAGAGTGTTCGGACGGGATTCTGTTCGGGAAGACTTCTACTCGGCCGTGGTCAATCTGCTCGGGCAGAGTGTTCGGAAGGGATTCTGTTTCGGCAGACTTCTGCTCAGCTGTGGTCACTCTGCTCGGGCAGAGTGTTCGGACGGGATTCTGTTCGGGCAGAGTGTTCGGACAGGATTCTGTTCGGGCAGACTTCTGCTCGGGCAGAGTGTTCGGACGAGATTCTGCTCGGGTATGAATCTGTTCAGCCAGTATCACTCTGCTTGGGCAGAGTGTTCAGACGGAATTCTGCTCGGGCACGAATCCTGCTTGGCCGTTGTCACTCTGCTCGGGCAGAGTGTTCGGACGGGATTCTGTTCGGACAGAATTATGTTCGGCCATGGTCACTCTGCTCGGGCAGAGTGTTCGGAAGGGATTCTGCTCGGACAGAATTCTGCTCGGCCGTATTCATTCTGCTCGGGCAGAGTGTTCGGACGGAATTCTACTTGGGCAGAATTCTGTTCGGCCCAGCTCACTCTGCTCGGACAGAGTGTTCGGATGGGATTCTGCTCGGGCAGAGTGTTCGGACGGGATTATGTTCGGGCAGAATTCTGTTCGGCCGTTGTCACTCTGCTCGGGCAGAGTGTTCGGACGGAATTCTGTTCGGCCCAGGTCACTCTAATCGGGCAGAGTGTTCGGACGGGATTTTGCTCGGGCAGAATTCTGTTCGGCCGTTGTAACTCTGCTCGGGCAGAGTGTTCAGACGGAATTTTATTCGGCCCAGGTCACTCTACTCGGGCAGAGTGTTCGGACGGAATTCTGTTCGGCCCAGGTCACTCTACTCGGGCAGAATTTTGTTCGGCCATTATCACTCTGCTCGGGTAGAGTGTTCGGACGGGATTCTGCTCGGGTATGAATCTGTTCGGCCAGTATCACTCTACTTGGGCAGAGTGTTCAGACGGAGTTCTTCTTGGGCACGAATCCTGCTCGGCCGTTGTCACTCTGCTCGGGCAGAATGTTCGGATGGGATTCTGTTCGGACAGAATTATGTTCGGTCATGGTCACTCTGCTCGGGCAGAGTGTTCGGACAGGATTCTGCTCGGACAGAATTCTGCTCAGCCGTATTCATTCTGCTCGGGCAGAGTGTTCGGATCGAATTCTGCTTGGGCAGAATTCTGTTCGACCCAGGTCACTCTGCTCTGGCAGAGTGTTCGGAAGGGATTCTGCTCGGACAGAATTCTGCTCGACCATATTCATTCTGCTCGGGCAGAGTGTTCAGACAGAATTCTGCTCGGACAGAATTCTGCTCGGCCAGAGTGTTCGGACGGAATTCTGCTCAGGCATGAATCTGTTCGGCCAGTATCACTCTGCTCTGGCAGAGTGTTCAGACGGGATTCTGTTCGGGCAAAGTCTTGGTTCCTTCCACGTGTCTCATTCTCCATTAATGCCTTTGAGTGGGAATTTTTTTGAAAACAAACTTCTCTACTCTTCAGCTTGTGACACGTGTTGGGTAGATGATCCGTTGTGTTCGCCAAGGAACGGTTACTTGGGGTTTCTCTATAAAAAGAGATCTTTCACTTCATTTTACCCTCACTCGAATCATTTGGAAGCACACTACTCTTTAAGTAAGTCTTTTTCTTCTCCTCTTTCTGTTCAGCACTTCAAGTTTTTCATAGTTTCCTAGTTTAATAGAAAACATGTCTGAGACTTCAGTGTCTGTTTCGTCTCCCCAATAGAATATAAATATAAGTAGTAGCTTATCTTCGAGTTCAGAACGAGTTCCAACTTCATAAAGTGAAGTTGGAACTTCGAATCCACAATTTCCATAACCTTCGACTTCACAACCATTACCACCTTCATCCTCTCAACCTTCACAGCCTTCTACTTCTCAGCCTTCATGCCCTTTGCCTGCCAAGAATGCCTTAGGTGATATGAAGGATCAAGCCGAGGATACGGCTAATCCTAAGCCTTGGTATTCCTCTGATGAGAAGTCGAACAAGATGCCTACATAGGATTTGTTGGAGTTGATTCGGGACTATCCTCTTCCCGAAGGTTGGTATGCTCGTCTTCCTGGTTTGCAAGAACCAACTAATTATGGAACCAAGTTTGAGACTGGGATCTATGAAGAGCAGGTGAAGTCTGGGTATAGGCTTCCACTTCGTCCTTTTGCTCTTCGCTTCTTCGAGCATTATCACAAGGCTCCTGGGAAGCTTTTTCCAAACAGTTGGAGGAAGCTTGTCGGGCTTATATATTTGGTTCAGACTTCGGGCTACAAACCAGATGCAACAGATTTTATGAGAGTGTTCTTCGAAATCTGCTTTGTCAAAGGAATTGCCAACTGCATGGGATGGTATTATATTCATAGTAGGCACCGACTTCTGAAGGGTGGTCTGAAGTCAAATAAGGGTTGGCATTCGAGATACTTCTTGTCGGCCGCCTAGACAAGGGGGAGCTACCCTTTGATAAAGAGTGGAATCCTTTTTGCAAGAATTTTGAAAACCCTGGCAAGCCTACTCCCAACAACCTGACTAAGCATATACTTAGTCATATTAAACTTCGAGGTGGTCTTTGCATAGATGAGCCTCTTTCGGAGGAGCAATTGGAGTGGGCGAAGATCATTCCTCCAAAGCCCATTCCAGCTGGTTTTTCGATTCCTCCTCCTCCTCCCGCTAGTCCTAGCGTGTCATCTGCCGAGATCGTTCCTCAAGGTGTGCTTTATGGACATCATTGATTTCAATTTGGTTTTAGTGTTTATTCCCGTATTGATTTATTTCTTTGTTGCAGAAATGGCTAGCGGAAGTGGGAAATCGCCACAAGGGGGCTTTCTTGGCGTTCTTCAAAAAGCCAAGGGGAAGCGAAAAGAGAAGCAGCCCAGCGCGGAGTTGCCCCCAGCTCCCAAGAAGACTAGAGTCACTCCTTCAGAACGGTCTCCACGGATCCTGGATCAAGTGTCCATTGATGATGATCCTATCTTTCGACCGAGATGGACACTTAGGCGCGATGACCTTGGGATGCCGGATAGCCAGGTCTCGGAGCAGCATCTTCTTCATGGAATTCTTCCTCGAGACAAGGAGGTCTTCCAAAATCAGACACACGAGACCTTTGCTTGCTCATTTGCCCAGGCCATGTATACGGTAACATCCTTCATCCCAACTAGATTTTTGTTTTGCTTTCAACTTCCATTTAGCTGATCGTTCCAACCTTCATTCCAGATGTATGCTGGCGGGTCTAAAAAGCTTTCTCGCTTTGAGATGGCAAGGCAGGTGGCAGCCGAGGAGGCTCAGTTGAAGAGGGAAGTCCTTAATGAGGCACAAGAGGCTACCCATCATGCTTAAGAGCTGAGCAAGCAAGAGGAAGATCATCTTGCTCAGATTGCGACTATGGAGAATAGGCTGGAACGAGTAAAAAAGAGGGCAGCAGAAGAGGTGATGAAAGCTTGAGACCAAGGCATCCGCGACTTCTTGGATGGAAACACTGAGGATGAATGGCTGAAGAAGTGGACCGAAGATGGCCTTGAGATTTATGAGCTTGGCTTTGCGAAGGCCAATGAGATGTTTGCTGAGCGCTTTCCTGACATCCCTTTGGATGATTTCGTGCTGCCTGCAGTAGTGTATCCATCTGGAGAGACTGCTATGCCTTCAGAGGCAGGGGATGCCGCAGCTTCTCATCTTCCAGGGGAAGGTCCTTCTTGTGATGCCCCGGGGTTAGATTTGTATCTAGGCTCTTTGCTTTATTTAGACAGAGAATTTTGATGCCTGTTTAAGGGCTTATTGTAAAACTCTTTATCTTTTATTTCATGGTATTTTACTCTACTATGTGTTTATCGTGGTTTGTGTTTACCATTCACACAGTATTATTTATTTTTACTTTGACTCAAACCTTTTATTCATCACTTAAGGAGTTGGCAAATAAGTCGAGCACCCTCGCTCGGCCTAAATTTCGAAGAAGCAAAAGCTTTGGTGGAGTGACGATGCCCCCATTAACTTTTGTTTCTTCACGGACTTAGATCTGTAGCTAATACGTTTGGCCTTCTCTTGTATTTATAAAACCCAAGAGTTATACACTCTGTTCGGGCAGAGTGTTGGGCCATCATTCTGTTCGGTCAGAATGTTTCGGCTGAGTTGATCACTCTGTTCGGGCAGAGTGTTCGGCCATCACTCTGTTCGGGCAGAATGTTTTGGCTAAGTTGATCACTCTGTTCGGGCAGAGTGTTCGGCCATCACTCTGTTCGGACAGGATGTTTTGGCTAAATTTACATTACAACAATGCTGAGAAAAATAACTTTATTGCTCGAGCAAAAGATAAAGTTTACATTGGATTGCTTAACAACCCATTTATTCAAAAAGATTTGCTAAAGACTATTTTTAAAAAAATTGGGGTTTTGATAAGGTCTGGGCCCTTTATCCCCCCAAAAAAGAAGTGTCTTGGCTCATGTCAAGACATTACTGGTAATATCTGCGCAAGTTCTCTGCATTCCAGGTATGAGGGATGGATTCTCCTGAGAGTGTTCTCAGTGTGTAGGCACTCGGTTTGAGTAACTTTATAACACGATAGGGTCCTTCCCAATTTGGAGATAACTTTCTTATTACTGCCTTTGGATCGGAGACTTCTAATTTGCGAAGAATTAAATCTCCCTTGTTAAACTGCTCGGATCAGACTCTCTGATTGTAATAGCGTGCGACTCGTTGTTTTCTGACAACGAATCGTTCATGGGCTTGAGTTCGAGCTTTTTCTACCAAATCAAGATTTGCTCGGAGTCCAACTTCGTTGTTTAATTCGTTGAAACTCCTATCTTAACTTACAACATTGCTTCCGTTCCATAGCAGAGTAAGAAAGGCATTTCCCCTGCGACCGAATGTGGAGTTGTTCGATAAGCCCACAACACCTTGGGGAGTTCGTCCACCCATGCGCCTTTAGCTTCATCTAGCTTCTTCTTCAATCCTTGTAAGATGCTTCGATTCATGTTTTCAGTCTGACCATTGGATTGTGGATGAGCTACAGAAGTGAATCTTAAATCGATGGAAAGATTCGTACAAAAGGTTCGGAAATTATTGTTGTCAAACTGTTTTCCGTTATCAACGACCAAAGCTCTTGGTACACCAAAGCGGCAGACGACGTTTTTCCAAAAGAAATATTCACACTTGGCTGAAGTAATGGTTGCCAGAAATTCTGCTTCAGTCCATTTGGTAAAGTAGTCTATTGCCACAATCACAAATCGTCGTTGTCCAGACGCCATGGGAAAAGGTCCCAGCAGATCCATTCCCCATACATCAAAGGGAATTGGAGAAACAATCGAATTTAAAGGAGCAACTGGTGTATGAGAAATTGGTGCAAATTTCTGACACTTATCGCAACTTCGTGTGAATTTGATGGCATCCCTCTACATCGTAGGTCAGTAATATCCTTGCCTTAAGATTTTCTATGCCAATGTCCTCCCTCCAAGATGTTGGCCACATATCCCTTCATGTACTTCTTACAGTGCGTATAAGGATTCTGACGGGCGTAGACATCTGAGGTAAGGAAGGCTGAATGATTTCTTGTATAGAGTTCCTTCCACTAAAGCATACCGAGCAGCTTTGACACCAAGGTTCCTCGCCTCATGTCTTTCACTTGGTAATTCGCCCGTGGACAAGTATTTGATGATCTTGTCCATCCAATAGGGTTCTTGATCTATGATCTCAATCTCAACTTGAGAATTGATACTGCGATCCTTGAGGAATTCAAGGTATACCGGGGCACCGGACATCAGTTTCTTCAGCGGAAGCAAGCCTTGATAATGTATCTGCCTGAGTATTTTGATCTCGGGGGATTTGGCGAATGGTGAAGTTTTGAAACTTCACAGCTGAAGTTTTAACTAAGTTGAGATATTGAGCCATTCTTTCATCTCTGGCCTCGTAATCTCCTAAGACATGATTGAACACCAGTTGGGAATCACTATGAACTGATAGTGAGTCCACCTTTAAGGCATGTGCTAGCCTTATCCCCCTGAGAAGAGCCTCATATTCTGCTTCGTTATTTGAGGCTTGAAATCCAAAGCGAAGTGCGTACTCAATAGTAAAACCTTCTGAACTTATAAGAATAATTCTGGCTCCGCCAAGAGCTGACGAACCGTCTACGTAAAGATTTCAAGGATCTGGAACCTCAGAAATTACCAACTGAGGGGGGTCTTCAGGTAATGTACACTCGAAAATAAAGTCTGCTAGGGCTTGAGCTTTAATTACAGTGCGAGGTTTATACTGGATATCGAATTCCCCCAACTCTACGGACCAATTGACTAATCTTCCTGATGCCTCAGGGCTCAGCAAAACCTTTCTAAGTGGTTGGTCCATCAGCACGTTAATGGTATGAGACTGGAAATATGGTCGAAAACGCCTAGCTGATATGATAAGGGCTAGTGCGATCTTATCAATCTTCAGATATCTCGTCTCTACATCCTATAAGACTTTGCTGATGTAATAGATGGGTTTCTGGACTCTATCCTCATCTCTGACTAAAACAGTGTTGACTGCGACTTCGGTTACCGAGAGGTACAGAAACAAGTTTTCGCCGGGAAGTGGTTTTGAAAGTAGGGGTGGAGAAGTCAAGTACATTTTGAGTTCTTCGAACGATTCCTGACAATCGTCTGTCAAAATGAAAAATTTTTGCTTTTCTGATGGCTTTGAAGAATGGTAAGCATCATTCAGCTGATCGATCCATGAACCTTCCCAAGGCTGCGACCCTTTATGTTAACTCTTGTACTTGTTTGATGGTTTTTGGGGACGTCATGGTTTGAGTGGCCTTGATCTTTTCTGGGTTCGCCTCAATTCCTCGTTGAGAAACCATAAACCCCAAAAATTTCCCTGATACGACTCTGAAAGCGTATTTGAGTGGATTCAACTTCATTTTATACTTTCGAAGAATGTCAAAAGTTCCCTTCAAGTCTTTGTCATGGAATTTAGATTTTATGCTTTTGACGAGCATATCGTCAACATAGACTTCCATGTTCTTCCTGATCAAGTCCTGAAAGATCATGTTCACCAGGCGTTGGTACGTTGCCCCAGCGTTCTTGAGTCCAAAAGGCATTACTTTATAACAATATAACCCTCTCTCTGTGATGAACGAGGTTTTGGAGACATCGTCATCGTGCATCATGATCTGGTTATAACCAGAATATGCATCCATGAAACTAAGTAATTCATGGCCCGAAGTAGCGTCGATAAGAAGATCTATCCTTGAGAGTGGGTAGCTGTCCTTCGGGCATACTTTGTGGAGATCCGTGTAATCAATACATATTCGCCATCTGCCGCCTGACTTAGGAACCATGACGATGTTGGCGATCCAATCCGGGTAGTAGATCTCTTCAATGAAGTTGGTAATCAGAAGTTTATCTACCTCTTCTTCAATCTTCTCCTGTCTTTCTAGCGCAAAAGTCCTCTTCTTCTGCTTAACAGGTTTTTTAGATGGATCAACATTTAGCCTATGGGTAATGATTTCGGGATCAATTCCAGGCATGTCTGCGGCTGTCCATGCAAAAATATCCGCATAGGTTCTCAATAGGCTCACCAGCTTGAGCTTGGTGTCTTCCTTAAGATTTGAACCTATCCGAACCATTTTGTTTTCTTCTCCGGGATATACTTCAATGCTTACAAGATCTTCAAATAGTTCTCCCATTTGCATCTTTGTATCTTCCTGGAGGTCTTCGATAATGAGTGCTTCCTTGTTCTTTGATCGGCATGAAGTCACGTAGCACTGACGAGCTGTAGTATGGTCTCATTTCACCTCTTCAATCCTGTGTTCCGTGGGGAACTTCATCTTGAGGTGATAAGTTGACACTACAGCCTGCAGTTTATTGAGTGCTGGTCGGCCCAATATGGCGTTGTATGCTGAGGGGACCTTTACCACCACAAAATCAAGCATGAAGTTGGCTTGTGTCGGAGGAGTGCCAATCGCAATTGGGAGTGCGATAATACCTTCGACTTCAACTGGATGATTGGAGAATCTATACAACGGTGTATCCATCTTTCGGAGACGGTTCGTTGGAATGTTCATCTTTTTGAATGCATCGTAAAATAAGACTTCAGCGGAACTTTCATTATCAATCAAGACACGCTTTACATCAAAGTTCCCAGCCTTAATTGTGATGACTAATGGATCATCATGAGGATTTTTTATATCCTTTGAATCTTCATCGGAAAAGGTGATCGCCGCTACGGGTACTGTCTTCTGTTTCTTATTCGGGGGCTGACTCGTTATGCACACTTCTCTGGCATATGCTTTTCGAGCCTATCCTGATGAACCTCCTGAGGCTAATCCCCCAGATATAGTGTTGATTGTACCCGCATTCTTTTCCCGATCTGCTCTTTCTTCCATGGCTGGAGGTGTTTGTTGTCTTCCTTCTCTAGGAGCTACAAACTTTCTCAATTGGCCACGCTTGATCAGGGCCTCAATTGCTCGTTTAAGCGACCCGCAATTGTCAGTTGTGTGGCCATGATCGTTGTGAAAGTGACACCATAAATCTTTGTTTCTTTTATTTGGTCGAGCTTTCATTTTGTCTGGCCACTGGAGAGCTTTATTGTCTTTGATCTCGTGAAGAATCTGTGATGGTTTTGCATTAAGGGGTGTCAAATTTTCTGAAGCAAAAAAGTCTTTTGAACGCCGTTCATCACGCTTAGATCGTTTTCCTGACTTTCCTTCTTGAGGAGTTATCTCTCGATATCGTTTCTTCTTTTCTTCTTTCTTTTCTCCACGTCGTCCTCAGTGCGTCTCCAAGTATTCTTCAGCTTGAATATATTTGTTAGCCTTCTCGAGAAGCGCTTTCATATTACCTGGAGGACTTTTTTTAACAGAGAACACAAACTTGGATGTCGGTCGGAGGCCTCGGAGGAAGGCTACTTCACGGATTCGTCCAAGTTATTGATTTCCAAAGTGGCTGCGTTGAATCGTTCGAGGAAGCACGCCAAATACTTATTTTTCTCTTGCACAATGTTTAACAGACTCGCCGAGTTCTTTCTTCAGGAGCAACTGCTTACAAAGTGTTTCTGAAAGAGATCCGATAATTGGCTAAATGAGTAGATGGATCTTGGCTGTAGAGATTTGAACCATGCATGTGCATCTTTCCTTAGAATGGTAGGAAAGGCTCTGCACATGACAGCATCTGAAATCTGGAGGAGTAGCATGTTTGTTTGAAACTGGTAAACATGTTCTCCTGGATCCCCAGTCCCATCGTAGAGGTCATATTGAGGCATGCGAAAGTTGGGAGGTAGCTTTGCCTTCTCGATAGTTTCGGATAATGGATATCCAGATTCTTCCCTTGGGGGAGATTGTTCTGGAGAATTATATCTAGGGACCACCTTCCAGGAGTCTCGTTCTCAGGAACGAAACTCAGGCGTCATCTTTCTATGGACAGATCTTTGAGGGGTCTCAGCTTTGGCGACCTGTTCGGGAGTGGAGTTGGTACTGTCTTCGACTGATGGATCACGTCGATAACATGATCCACTTCTAGTTATGTGATATCTGCTCTTCTCTTTGGGATTGTAAGTCGGATCGGCCGTTGATTGGTATTTGCGGCCGTAGCTTGATCTGGAGGTGAGACGAAGACGAAGGTCGCTAGGGTCAAGATGAGAATGATGAGTGGACGGCGGAGCCACCGCCTTGTCGAGTTTCCGTTGAAGAGTGTTCACGACATCCTTCAGTTCGTGGATTTCCTTTGTAAGGTTGGCATGCGGTGTTTTGAATAGCTGACAGTTCAGGTGATGACGAAGGTCACCTTTTTCAGAGTAGACGTTGGAGATCTGTTTCTCCGAGGTCTAGTTTCTGATTCGGGAGTAGCAGATGTTACGTTGACGTAAACATCTTCAGAAGAACTGGCATGACGGCGGCGTAAATGGGTCGAATGTCGGTCATGATAATGACATGGTCGATGAGAGCTGCTAGTTCGCGCACGATGGTTTTAGGAATGACTCTATGAAGAGTCACTGGAAGAAGAATGATTGGCCATGTTCCCTGTCGTGGTCCCACGGATGGATCCAATATGTTGCTGCTAAAAACTGGATCGGGAATCACACCAGAAATCAGGCCTGCAAAAGAGAACACGGAATGACCGTCGGGTGGGGTTCCGACAGGGGAACGCTCCGATGCTTAAGTCAGAGATGGCTAACAATGTAGAACTCTGAGAAGCAATAAAGACACAATGTGTATCTGTGTGTGAGCTTGTCTTTACTTGAGGGGGCTAGACCCCTTTATATAGTGGTAGAAGGAGGAATCCTAGTAGAACTGGGCTTTGACCAACTCAAATCAGAATCTAATTAGGATCCTAGAGGATCCTATGTCAATCTTAGCTGATAGAGTCAGAGCCTCTTTAGGATTCTGCTTGGTGATTGATATGGTAAGTGTCATATAAGTAATGAACCAGTATGGGTTACGTGTTATAACTGCCACGTGTCGTCCGTAGAATGGAGGGGTATTTTTAGCTATATCACTCTGTTAATATTGTTTTGGAAGATTTGATACTGCTAAACAGGTTTGGGACTTTCTGGCCAACATGTATACTTTTGCAGACCTTGCTCGTCCGGTAATCGGTTGCCTATTTTCATTCCCAGCTTTCTTACATCTGGGATCAAATTACCTACTTTGAGCCTCTGTACAAGTGTAATGATGATGCTAATCTTTATGTTTTCTTTATCAATATACCATTCTGTGTAACTCAATTCCTTATGGCTTTGAGCAGTGGTTTAATTTTCAGCATGTTCGAGCTTCCTTGTTGCATGGTGTACCACTTCTTTCTCTTGATAGTGCAATCTCAGATATGATATTTGAAGAAACTAAGAAAAACGCTGTTGTTCGTCCCCCTAGTGGCCTTCTTCATTCTAGAGCTATTGTTGCTGTCTCGCCTAAGCCAATTTCCTCCGATGTTTCTCGGAAGACCGTTTGCCTTTACTATAATTAACGTGGACATAGTATTGGTGAATGTAGGAACTTAATAATTAGGGTTAAATACACGTTAGTATCCTGAAACTACCACAAAGTCTCACTTGAGGGTCTTAAAGTTTAATTTTTACACATAAGGGCCTGTAAATCCAAAATTGCAACAAGTAAGGGCATCCGTCCAAATTCCTAATGATTCAGTCCTTTCCGTTAGGGGTAATTTTGGGATTCCATATTTGAAAAATCTCCTTGGGGTTGAAAAAATATAAATAATAAAATTTAAGGGGAAACATAGGGCTGAACCCGCCAACGGGAACCTGCCCGCTCTGCCCGACCCGTCCGCACATATCTTCCTTTAACGAAGCCAGTATCCATCCTAGACCCGTAACCCGACCCGCACACTTCCCCTCTCTCCCTCTCTCAACCCTAATCCAAAAAAGCCCTAATATCTCTTCTCTGCGCCGCACCCCTTGACGCCGCCGCCGCCCTTACAGCCTCACTATCGCGCCTCTCCATCGCCGGCCCCACGCCCCATCGCCCTTCACCGGTTTCCGCTCTCTTCACCGAAATCTCCCCACACATAACACCCAAATCGGCCCCTCTTAAACCCGCCAATCATCGCCCCTTCCCCTGCCACCACCCACTTCGGCCACCACCTTCTTCCTTGGGCATCATCAATCGACGCCACACATACACACTGGCACACACTCAAACCGTCCCATATTCCCGCATCGCCCACCACACACACCAACCATCGCCATTTCTAGCCACCACCCCTTTTCCCGGTCACCGCCCTCTTCCACCCCAAGTTTCTTTCGCCTCTACCATCGCAACCTAAACCCGCTACTGCCCCACCATCCTTCACTCCTCCGAACAACTCCAACAGGCAGATCTGGTGACGGTAGTTATTAGTAGGGATGGTGATGAAAGTAATGTTAGTAGGGATGTTGATGAAAGTATAAATTTGTTCGGACAAAATTACCCCTGACGGAAAAGGCTGGACTGTTAGGAATTTGGACGGATGTACTTACTTGTTGCAAATTTAGACTTACAGGCCCTTATTTGTAAAAATTAAATTTTAAAACCATCAAGTGAGACTTTGTGGTAGTTTCAGGGTACTAACGTGTATTTAACCCTAATAATTAATAAGACATGCTTATGGCAATGCACCTCAGTCCCGTGGCCAGCAGACTCCCAGCAAATCCAGGCCAAGTGCCAATCTCTTTTCAAGGATAGCTGCTGCACTTCCTTTAGGCGAGACTGCTTCAGCAGAGTCCAGTTCTTCTAACATGCGTTCAGTCTCTACCACTGATCTTGAGGCCATTGTTTCTCAAGTTTTTGCGCATTCGCATTCTGGTGACAAGATTTCTGTCCCTGCTTTATCTGCCACACCAGGTAATTGTCCATGGCTTATAGATTCTCCCTCTTGCAACCACATGAAGCAACTTCGTCAGTTTTTGCTTCTAAATCTGCTGCTTCAAATTTTCCTTCCGATTATACGGCTAATGGCTTCACCAGGTATTAGTGACGCTAGAGATGTATCTTCCCCTACACTCTATTTCTAACGCATGCTTAGTTCTGCATCTCAGTTTATGTTGGTCAGCTTTGTGAACTTGATTTGGATGTTCATTATACTCACCATGGCTGTTCTCGCAAAATCCGTCAACAGGAAGATCATTGGGACAAGCCATAAAGTAGGATGACTTTTCTTTAGCTCACCTCACTTCATTTTCCATCGCGGTCTACTATTGCTGCTACTCAGTCCTCATATTCTATTTGGCACTCTCATTTGTATTGTATCTCTAGTTTTAAGTTTCTATCATTGTTTTCTTGTGGTCATTTAGGATCTGTTCCAATGAGTCTTTAAACTTTGTTTCTTGTCAACTAGCTAAACAACCAGCTGTAACTTTTAATAGTAGTGACTCTTTAGCCAATGCTACATTTAATCATGTCCACTCTTTAGCCAATGCTATATTACCCCTACCATCGGGGGTTCTTGCTACTTTGTTATTTTATTGATGATTACTTATGCTATGCATTGATTCATCTCATGAAATCTAAAGATGAAATTTTTTGGTCTATTCTAGATATTTCTCGTGCCTTGCTTCGCTCTACAATTACTCAAAATATCTCTCCCTATGAGTTTCTTTTTTGGAATGATCATGACTACTCTTATTTATGCGTATTTGAGTATGGTTGCTTTATTTTACTTGCTCCTCACGAGCGAACCAAACTACAACCTCGCGCTCGTAGGTGTTGCTTTTTGGGATATCAGATTCAATGTAAGGGATATCGTTCTATGATCCAGTCTCTTGTCATCTTCATATTTCTTGTTATGTCATTTATTGGGAAGCTACTCCCCTCACTAGTGTCTCTAAACTCAGGTGGCGTTTGAAATCACTTCCAGTTTTAGTTTTACGTTTCCAAAAAACAAAAACAAAAATAAAAACAAGTTTAGTTTTTATTTTTTTATAAAAACAAATGGGTGTTTGATTACTCAGTTTTATTTTAAAAACATTCTTTAGTGGTGGTTTGCGGTGGCGGTGACAGGTAGGGTGGCCGGCGGCGGTCGCCGGAGGTGGTCCATTGGCGGTGGTCGCCGACGGCAAGCAATGGTCGGCCGGCGGGCTGTGGTGGCCGACGGCGATCGCCGACAGCAGCGGTGGGAGGGTGGTGGTGGTCTCAAAATAAAAATCAAAACTGAACACCCAAAACTCCTAAATGAGAGTTTTAAAAAATAACTATGTTTTAAAAACTGGTTTTTAAAACTGAAGAAAAAAAAAACGAAAATGTGTGTCAAAGGCATTTTTTTTCTCTAGTTTACAAAACTGGAGAAAAAACTGAAAACGAAAAAGAAATCAAACAGAGCCTCAGTCTCCCTTTACCCCAGACTCGTATTTCTATGGATACGTTTGTTGCGTTATTTCCTAAACCTTCAGTATTTTTACTTGATTGTCCTGCTACGAATCTTCTATCTCTCGTCCCATAGATACCTCAATTGATGGCATTATTGCACCATCTCCTATTGTTGCCAAAGTCTTTAGTGATCTTATGGCACCGACAGATCCACAAAGCAGCTAGCTCCACCTCCATCTCATTATCCTACTCGGGCAAGGATTCCACCTGCTCATCTTTAAAATTATCATGTGCACTCCTTTCGCGAGGCTTCTTTTAACCCTATTTAGCTTAAAGCGCTGGCAAAAGAACTTGATGCTCTTCCTCAGAATCACACTTAGGAATGAACTACTGTGCCACTAATAAAGCTATTGTTGGTTACAATTGGTTTACAAGATCAAGACACGACCTGATGGTATTGTTGAATAGTATAGAGCACATCTTATCGCTAAAAAGTGTACACAGGGGTTTGGTACTGATTGTGAGGAAACGTTTTCACACATTGCCCATTTTAGTTTTGTTCGAGCTCTTATAGCAGTTGCAGCTATTCGTCAATGGTCTCCTTTTCAGATGGATGTAAAAAATGCATTCCTTAGCGGAGATCTTGAGGAAGAAGTTTATTGTGTCCTTCTTCAGGCTACACACATCCACCTAACACCGTATGTCGACTTTATTGTGCAATATATGGTGTTAAACAGATCCCTAGAGCATGGTTTGCCAAGTTTAGTTCCACAATTTCTTAGCTTGGTTTTCCTTTAACCCACATGACTCTTCCCTTTTTCTTCAACAACCTTCATAGGGTTTCATTCTTTTGTTTCTCAATGTGGATAATATGGTTATTACTGGTTTATGGTTTTACATGTATTTAGGAATTAAGACAATCTCTTAGTCTGTAATTTGTAATTAAGGATCTTGGTCCCCACAGCTATTTCCTTAGTCTGGAGGTTACATCTTATTCTAGTGGCTATTACCTATTGTAGGGCAAGCATGCGTTTGATATGCTTGCTCGTGCTGGCTTGACTGACAGTAAGACTGCATCAACACCTGGTAAGGTGAATGTTCATCTCACACCTTTGGATGGTACATCTTTTAGTGACGCCATTCTTTATTGGAAATTAGTTGGCAGTCTTCGCCATCTTACTTTATTCGTCTTGATCTTGCTTATGCTATTCAGATTGTCAATCAATTTATGTCTGCTCCTTGCTATACTCATTATACCGCTAGGATTCATATTCTCCACTACTTCAAAGGCACCTTATACACTGGCTTCATTTGCTTCCACTTCTTATCCTAAGTTACATGCATATTCAAATGTTGATTGGGCTAGTGATCCCACTGAATATCGATCTAATACAAGCTTTTGTTTCTTTTTGGGTACCTCACTCTTTCTCTTGGTGTAGCACAAAGCAATTTTTCCCTGCCCGTTCTAGCACTAAAGCTAAGCATAACACACTTACAGATACTACTCAAGAGCTTCTTTGGCTTCTTAAAGACATGATCTTTTCATGTACGAATCAAGCATATCGAAATTGATTTTTCATTTTGTACGTCGACATCTTGCTCGTGGCATTGTTTAACTAGTTCTCATTTCTTAGCCTCTGTAAAGGCTCCTTGTATCCTTGTATAACTTACACAAAGAATATTGTAGAAAGTTTTTATCTTTCTCCTCTCTATATTTATCATGGTATCAAAGACATACCCACTACCAATTTTCTTTATTTTCATCCTCGTGTTGTAATTTAGATTGAAGCTCTTTAATCTTATCCTTATGCCGTAATTCTGAGCGAGATTTCTAATGTTCATGATCATCACCTAATCCGAAGTTTCACGTAAGGGTAGGTGTTAAGTTATATCCCACATCCTCTAGAAATAAATAGTAAATCCGCTTCTTATACCTGGTGGGCTTATCCTTGAGCATGCTTTTGGGTCAGCCACCAGGCTTTAACAATGGCCATATTTGTAACATCCCAGAATTTTTTGGAACGTTAGACAATCGATCAATCACTTATTCGTTTGATTATCTAAATTCGATAAGAAAGCCCCGATGTGTCTCAGAGCTTCTACAATAACTCAAACTATCAATTACATTGTAAAGAGGTGCCCATTGTTAGGAGATCCCAGAGGAAACCCTGAAGGCAATTGCGTTTGCTGGCTCCTAGGTCTAGAGTTAAGCCTATTTATTAGAGGATTGGTTAGTGTCCTTTAAGGACTTAGATTCAAATGATGATCTTTTGTTAAACATTTATTTTTTTATTTTTTGTGTATTTTAATTAAAGACACACATGCTTACACACACGCACAAAAAGAAGGAGGACGGGATTGGAGCTGGAGTTTTAAAGTTTGACAATTGAGAATTGAGACTTGACATGTACATGGTTTGGCCCAGAAGTAGGCAAACCCTTCAAAATATTGACAAAGACTCACTAACCGGCCAGTTAGTCAGTAGCCAAAAATATTCTCGAGGAAAATTGGCTGGTTGACTAGAGCCTAAATTCAATTTTAAGGCCAAACTGGCGGTTGGTTAGAAGAAAATTTGAAATTTCAAGCCAAAACTGGCCAGTTGGTCAGAAGAAAATTAAATTAATTTTTTTTTTAGAAAACCGGATGGTTGGTCAGAAGAATGGACCACTAAATGTGCGAAATAAATAGGAAAATTGTCCGGTTAAATTTTTAAAATTTTGAATCCTAAATATATACAAATTAGGGCTATTTAACTATATATTAAGGACTCGTCTTTTTAGGATGAAATTCGTCCATTTTCTCTCCAAAACTCTCAATGGCTTTCGAAGATGATCCCGCGATCTTTGAGCTCAAATTTCATGCATTCGCAGACTCCTTTAACAAGATTGAACTAATCCACATGGACAGGAGGTTGAAACTCAAATCTGTGATGACCAGGAGGGTGGTGGTTCATGAAGACCTTCTCCATGACACTTGTAAATTTTGGGATGTTGAAGATTATGTTTTCCGCTTCGACTTAACTAAATTCTGCCCTATTTTTTATGAGTTTTTTTTATGCTGGTAGATATCCCAACCAATCTTCCAATGGTTATTCCCACCATTCAAGATGATTATGTTAAGTCCCTCAAACTCTGTTGAAGGTCCTGAAGGAGCACGCCTGGTCATTCATTCGCGGTGAAGTTATTCAACTCTCCCCTGATCGAATATTTTTCTGCTAAGCCAACCAGTCGTGATGAACAATATGCCCAGGTGGTATTCCACGATGGATGGATGGGTCTATACCATGCATGTCACTATATAACCAAGAAAATACATTGATGAATTCCCTAAGGAGTGCAACCATCCCTTCTCTTTCTATCTCATCTAGACTGGCCTCTATTTTGATTTCTTTTACATTTTCGGGGGAACCTATGTTCACTTTAATTGTTTTATCGGTCATTGGCTTGACACGACTAGATTCTAGATTTTCAATTTGTTTCAACATGTTATTTTTTTTTCTCTTCTAAGTCCATTAGGTGTGACTCATCATCCGAGTTGATTAATTCATCATAGCCTATATTAGCAACCAAGGGATAATCAAAATCAAGCATTATATTATCGATCAAATAGTATGGAAACACATAATATGTGAACATATTCAAATTGGCTAAGGTGACATAAGCATCCAGGTCTTCTAGTTCCGGAGCATCTTTGGCAGCAAGACTTCCTTCGATAACCTCTCCCATAGTAAATGGTCCTTACTCGATCATCCAATTCTATGTGTTGGCCCGTGCTAGAGTGATTAGGCAAGCTGGGTGTACGGTCTGGTCATCCACTTCGAAGATAAGTACTAAGACAAACATATCTGTGAAGCATGTTGTTATTGCTTTCGAATCCATCAAATCCACCCAATCTGAAACTTCTTTGGTATCTGGCTCTGTCTGCACTGACATTTCTTCATCTTCGATTAACTCACAGTCGTAGAATATCTCACATCCTTTGTTTTTGTTCTCGATCTCAACACTGTAAACTGGATCTGGAAATCTATAGAAGGGCCTACTTTTTCCTTCCTTGATGAAGCGCCCATTCATAGTAGAGATCTTGGTTGTAGTCATGCGATTTTTCTCTATCTTATCGCTCTTGGCCTGGGCGAGCTTCCAGATAGCTTCCTTCTTCTCTTTCTGGTCAGCTAATACCCTAAGCTGAACTGGTCTTTCTTGTTCTCTATATCCAGAAAGCTAAGAATTATTTGACAGTTTCGGCCTAAACTTTTTTTGAGAAAGTAGTAAAACTTCCTTAACATGGGGAGTGCTGTCGTACTGTTGTAATGGGCAAAGGTGAGGAAGTTTTCACAGTCACAAACTTCCTTGAACTCTAGAGACTGAATTGGGTGATCCATCCTAAATCCACTGAGCATAATATCCAAAGAATCATGTGACACCTGATCACTGTCCTTCTCGACCTGTCCAATCTGTGCCAACTGTAAATCTCCCATTATAGTGAAAACGACATCATTTAACACGAACTTGACCTTTTAGTGCAACGAAGAGGGGATTGCACCCACATAGTGTATCCAAGGTCGACTCAACAAAAGATTAAAGGCGGCCAGAATATCAAATACCTAAAACTCAATATCAAAGCTGGCGGAAAGCTGGTGGAAGACTAAGTCACATGAAGCTTCATTGTACTAACTTCCTCCTTTCTGGTGTTATCATATGCTCAGAAGACTTGGTTGGAAGGAGTGAACTCCAACATGATTATTCCAATGGCATGAACAGTACGTAAGAGACATACATTTAGAGCGGAACCGTCGCCTATAAGGATTAGAGAAATCCTTTTATCTAGCACTCGCATGGTGATATGGAGCAGGTCATTGTGACTTGGTCTGGTTTTGGGTATGTAAGACTCAGAAAATGTGAGAACATTCCCGTAACGTGTAGCCCCTAGCACTTGGGACATGTCTTCGGGCCGAGTTTGGATCGGTATCTTGGCTTTGCTGAAAAGTTTGATAAGGTCCTGGCGGTGAGAATATGAGACTGAAAGTAACCCCAATATAGATATATTGGCTTGGGCCTTCTTCAACTGTCGAAGGACCTCATCATCTTGAGGGTCTTGAGTGAACAATGGGTTAGATGTAGCTGGCTGGGGTGGGGTCTGGTACACTCGACCTTATCGGGTTTAGTGGGATACGCTGGCATTAGGTCAGAGCATAACCCATTTTATTCATTATATTCTTCTTCCATCAATTCCTCCCATGTAATCACATCACAGAACTGTGGCGAAGACTCACAAGCAAACACTGGCTTCACAACTGGCTAGTTGGCAAGAATAACAAAAATGGTCGAATCCATAACTGACTGGTCATCATCAATATAGTTAACCCCATGGGCAAGCAAGGGCTCTTTTTGGACATTTGGTCTAACATGAGGGGACAGTTCACCCTTGTCGATGAGGTCTTGTATGACACGTCGGGGGGTGATGCATCTATTTGTGGGGTGCCCCTTTCCTTGATGGTAATTACAAAATGCATTCACGTTATAGTCATCGGGTGTCATTGCTGGTGTGGGGGTAGATGGTAGCTTGGAAATCATTCTTCTGATCAATTGAAACTATGAGAGGTGTCCGGGGACTAAGTTACGTCACGAGAAGGTGCTAGGCATTCACCGCGCCCTCTCGGTCTCTACTTCATTTCTAGTGATTAATGGCCTTAAAAACACATAGCAAGCAAAAATATGACAAAATTAAACCTAAGTTAATTTTTATGTTATTTGGCGTGAACTCGACAATTGGGGTCTAGTGGCCTACGTATCCGTTTAGACTAATTGGAATCAAAACCACAGTAGTTCGACACTGGTCCTGCGGGGAGGTAGTCTATAATTCAAGACTTAGGCTTTAGACAAGAAAATGAAGATAACCTTTTTCGCAGTTTTGAAATGAAATGTGACTAGGTGGAAATGATGACAATATATATGATTTCTACCCTATGAAAGCTTAATAAATAATAACATCGCCATGCAGCTTGCATTGACGACTTGGGAATGCTCGCATTGGATCCACGATGCAAAGAACAAAGTGCTGTTTTTAGAGTGATTTGGATGGTTAAGATTATCGAGAGAGGTTAAACGTCACTTCATGTGGATATGGAGTGCAAACTCTAAAGAGAATAAACTTCTACACTTAAAGTGTAACCCTTAAAATTAGAGGCCTAGACCCCTTTTTATAGTGCTCAGGGTTGCAGAAATTGATCAGATTGAATTTGTCAATCTGTATGGCTGGATATAAGTCAGGATAAGCGATAAATCGCAAAATGACAAAAGTCAACTAACTAGCCGGTTAGTTGAGAATCGGCCATTCGGCCCATTTATTAAAATAATTTTTTTTCCAGAATTTTGGGGCATTAGTTGGCCCTAATTTCGGTAATTATCTCTGAATCACAAGTGGAATGTATCGAATTCAGAATAAGCCATTTCTTAAACATAAAATGGATTGATTTGATATTCATATCAAGGATAAATCATGAATTATTTTTCAAAGTCATCTAGACAATTTGCATCATTTAAGATAATCTAGATCATGACCGCACCTAAACTACATGGACTTGACTAATGCAATGGACTTGACTGATGGACATGATTGGATTGGATAATTTAACTAGACTGGACCATATTAATTAAAGAAACTGGACTTAATCGACTATTTAAAGCACATTACTAAGCCCAAACTCAATAATACCTTTTAATTAATAATAAACCAATTATTTAATTAACTAAAAATGCCTACAAAAATGGGGTGTCTACAATCGTAATTTTTTAAAAAAATACTACTTATTGAGTTTTGACTTTAGTTATATGAATTCCAATTTGTTGTCGAATGAGTAAAAAATGTCACTAAAAACCACAGCTAAAAAAGTTTAGATGACGAAAACTCTTGCTAATATTATCCTTGAAAACTTGGGGATTAAATGAAAAAAGATAAAATTAAAAGAGTAGGGTAGCGTCACAATCTACATGACTAATGACACTCTCTACTTTATTCCCATCATCTATCATCGCACCACCATTTAGAATGGTACGAAAAATATCATCAGTCTATCAAGAAGTACAAATAGCATTATCTAGCCAAAAATTAGATCGTTTAAGGTGTCTTTAGAGGAAACACATGATTTATCAAATATAAGAAGCATCCTAACAACTTAATTTTAGTGAATATTTTTGGTTTGTGAGGCGTGTGGGTAGTCTATATCCGGTCAGGTAGCAGGTCTTGGGAGACTTATTGAAGGTTCTTTGGTTTTCAATTGTTTTCTCCACCGTTGTTACTTTAACTAGGTTAGTGTAGAGGGACAATCGTGGATTTCCTTAAGGGAGGAAGGGAGGGAGGTGGGTTAGGGCCTCGTGGGGCTGGGTTTGTTTGGATAAACATGTTCGAGGGTGGGGGTGGGGGTGGGTACTTAGAATTTTCTTTATCAATTTTAGTATCCAGTTATTAAGTGGTTTAAGTCACCCTGTTAGCGGTAAGGTTGCACTGGTGCATTAATCTTGCGACGGAAAGTAGCAGAGTTTGCGGTGATATTAATCCCTTATTTTGTGCTATGTTTTCTATAAGGGTTGGAATTACTCTCGATTTTTACGGCTGTTTATGGATTTTGTATCCGGTAATCTTCTCTATGTGTTTAGATGTTTGTTTGTATCTTAACAAATTACATGAGGTTGAGTTAGTTACTAGGTGTCATAAACTTTTTGTTTATGTTCATTGTTAAAAATGCTAAGTTAAAAAAGAATAATAATAATTAATCTTATAAATGTCTGTAACCTTTTCACAGTCTCTTGTTTAAAAGAGAACAAGAAAAAGAGAGGATTTGAAATGTTTGGCCGAGACCGCAAATTTGAAATTAATCTTCGAAAGTCAGTCAGTCAGTCAAAAATAAACTTACTACTCACAAAACAAGAGTGAGGAGAGAGAGAGAGAGAGTGTAGAGAGAGAAAATGAAGGGAGCCAAAAAGAGGAGCACCAGTACCGAGGCCGTACTGCAATCGCCCCCTCCCCACGGCGGCGCTTCGCCCTTCACCGCCTTTGACCCAGCGGAGCCGGCGGCGAAGCAGCAACAGAAAGAAAACCACGGTAGCGTGGAGGAGGACGAGGGGGAGGAGGAGGAAGAAGAAGAAGAAGAGGAGGAAGAAGAGCAGGAGCAAGGGCAAAAGGGGTACGACCAGTTCAGCTATCTCCAAATCCAAGACGGCGGAGCCGCCGGCGCTGGCACCGACGCCGGAGCCGAAGCCGAAGCCGAACCCGAGCGCCCAAAGCTGGCTGAGGGTTTCTACGAGATTGAAACCGTACGGCGCAGGAGGGTTCGCAAGGTTTTTCAACTGACCCATTCCCTTCTTTCTTTCTCTTTTTTCTTTTGGCCCATTTGTTATATATCTTCCGTGAATTTCGCATTTCGTTTGCCTAAAATTTTGTGGGTTTTTCTTTGTTGGATGGAAATGTGGAATTCTGCAAAAGGGTCAAACCCAGTATCTCATCAAATGGTGCGTGCCCTGTTTTGTACATTTTTATAATGCCGTTCCACTGTTTCCTGTTTAATCTTCTTTGTTTTTATTATTTCTCTTGTAAAATGTACATCAAAGAAGTTATTTTTTTTTTTGGGTCCATCTATAGGCGTGGCTGGCCGGAGACGGCTAACACATGGGAACCGGTTGAGAATCTGGCGTCGTGTTCCGACATTATCGAGGCTTTTGATGAGAGGTTTTCCTTTTCTTATGTTTATTGTTTGGGTCAGTGATTGTTGTCGCGACTAATATTGCCAATGCACTTACCTGATAGCGGGCTTTTATTTTTACTTTTGTACATTTTGAAAGCTCGGGGAAAAAGTCATCGCGAGGACGCAAGCGCAAGCACGTGGCTTCTCAGTCTCAGGGGAAGAAGAAGCAACTACAGACCCCGACAACTGCTGCTTATAGTTTACCAGTTGCAAAGACTGGGATTCATGAGGAGCCTTTACCCTTTCCTCGCCTGGACAATTCAAGCCATAACAATGGAGGGAAGGACAATATGGGAGGTTTTAACAATGTCAAAACGACCAAGCAAGTAAAGGAAAACGAATCTGTGGAAGCTGAAGACTGGAAACCAGAAAATGAACTGGATTTGAAGCTTAGTGAACTCAGGGGAACCAGTGAGGGGGATATGGAGAAGTTTGTGGGGCAATTTGAAGAAGCTCGGGTATCATCAGGAGGTGGTCAAGCGAATGGGATATCTAAAGTTAATGGGCAAGAAGAACCAGCTCAATCTGGTCGGTGTACGGGAGCTAAAAGGAGGAAGTCTGGTTCTGTGAAGAGGTTTAAGAAAGATTCGACTTCGGGTGTGATTAATGATGCACAAGATGGCAAGACACTAACCAGTAGCTCTTGTGGCATTGGCCAACAAGGGGTTCAAAATACTAATCATGTCGGGAGTGAATTGGGTTGCAAGGACTTTGCTAATTCAAAAAGTGTATGTCCTATTACCGCGATTATCAAGCCTCTAAGCTATTCCGCGTCTGAATCAAATAATGGGCAGGACGTCTCAGTAACCTTTATGGCCATAAGGTGCGTTATCCATCCCACATTCTTCTTATTTAGGTAGGCTTCATGTACTTTCTGCCTCTATTCTGCTCTCGGTGACCTTATTTTTTAAAGTTAACTCGAGCTTCCTTTGATAGATAGTGTATCTGATGATTCAATGATGGAAAGTTGGAAAACGCATACGTGTTGGTCATCCATCCCATTATTGAGGAAGATCTTGTCCAACGAGTTTCTGTTATTGGGAGTGCCTTCCTTCCAGTGGAAAGGAAAAAGGATGTTTGATAGCATTTGAGCTCACTGTGTATGATATCCAAACTAAAACAAAGAGGATCTCTACCTCAGAGCAGCTCTAGATAAGCATGCTAGTTGGAATATGCATTTTATTTCGCTGGAGGATGATTTTATACTATAGTTTTTTCCAGTGTCGTTGGCTCCGAATCATCGCTTTGTACCTTTGGATGTTTCTTTTTGCTGTTCATATGGTACCATTTATCCTCTACCTGGGATTTTTCTGTACATGTATAGTTGCGTTTCATGCTATATATGTATTTTTGAGCCAAAAACTTATATGCTTCTCTGCACTTAGAAAACGCAGCTGATATGTGTTCTAAAGTACAGAAACATAAAGCATGTGCAGGTGTAACAGTTATACTAGTACCCATATGTGGAGGAAGTGACAGCAAAATTTACCTTT
This sequence comes from Escallonia rubra, assembly GCA_033065855.1. Classification (NCBI taxonomy): domain Eukaryota; kingdom Viridiplantae; phylum Streptophyta; class Magnoliopsida; order Escalloniales; family Escalloniaceae; genus Escallonia; species Escallonia rubra. The sequence continues at coordinate 45,701 of JAVXUO010001007.1, read as the reverse complement.
GGAAGGATGTGAAAATCTCCTACGTTACTCATTTCCTTTTTAAAATTAAGAAAACACGCATTTTTCTTTTTTCCTTCAATGAGTTCTTTCCATCTTTCCATTTTGACCATAAACCTTTTGAGTGGTGGCATTGTGCTTACAAGATTTAAGATGATTTTGTGAGAGGGTCCAACGGGATACAATGTGGTTTCTGGTCAACAGCAAAAGGAGTATCATCTGAACCTATGATTTGCATAAGATCCCCCAAAATGACCTGCCATTTGTGACCCCTTGTAACACCTGTAGACCATAGAAGTGATTTGAAGCTACTGTTTTAAGAAGAATCATTTTGTTTGACTATCTCGATTATCTGTTCATCACTTGAGACCTATGTAGTATTTCGTGAAGAAGGCTCGGCCTCTCTAGAAATATAGCTGTATTGGCGATCACATAAGATGAATATAAACAATTTGAAGAACTTTGTTGAAGCAAGTACACGTATTATTTGATGGTGGCATTTTGAAAGTCAAAAATGAAAGAGTGACATAGTGGGTGCCATGGAAATAGTATAACAGATACTCCGCATGCACATAGTATAAAAAAAGAATAGGCTGATGAACCGTAAAGATATATTAACGCATGATATATTACTAGGCTTATTCTCTAACAGCTTAAGCTTCTAATGAAAGTTTTATTGACCATTGCGATGAGTAGTCATTTGAATGCACATAGTTGGTGGGAAATCTGTGTGTTTTATGATTTCTTCTTTTCCTTGGATATTTCATTCTTTGCATGGTTTTCACTTAATTTTTAGTTTAACCATTTGTGATTAGATAATATAGTTTCCAACATACAGAATGATAACTGCAATAAAGATAACTAGATAATGCTTAAGTTTATGTTGTAATATTTCATCTTTCAGATCTTACGAAACAGAATCTGATATATGTGATTTAATTATGAGCTATTTCGTTAAATGTATTAAGCTATAAGTTACAAATAATATTCACCAAATCTAGGTTTTAAGATCCTCTTATTTATGGCTGGAGCAACACCTCATGCCTCTCGTACCAAGCTTGATTTGCCTAGTTTACTTCCTCTTTTGTTTGTAAGTTAAATCCTCTAGTTTATAATCTGCAGTTCGGCTTTTGCTTTTTCTTTTGGGTTGACCATTTTTTTAGGTTATAGCTTATTCTACTCTCATGTTTGGCTAATTTTTTTTTCGTCCTATTTTTTGTGCTTCTTTGGCTTTTTGATACACTTGAATTATATCAGAAAATTGTTTTGTAAACCACATACTTAGTAGTTTGAGAGTTTAGCTTGCATGGGATAGCCGGATAAGAAGGGGATAAGAAGGCCTGACAAAATCCAAAATCGACCTTTGGTGGTTTTATACCAACGGGATACATAGAGCTTTTCGTATAACTTGCGCGTGCATTTCTTTGGGTATAGATTGACTACTGTCCTGTTGGACTTCAAACTCATTTGAAAAGTGAGTGAGTTGAATGACTTGAAAAAGCAAAAAGTGCCCAAGCTATTTCTCTGCTGGTTGGGATGGCTGGGGAAATCTTTTGCAAGAAGATAGTTTGTCAAGGCTTTGGGATAATGTTGTTTGGAGAAGGCAGCTCTACCATGCATCTTTTAGCAGTGCTGATCGATGATGAAATAGGGTGAACGAGTAGGGAGTTTTGTGCGGTTTCTCAATTTTTATTTATCTTGTTTTTTTTTTTTTGGGTGGGGTATATTCTGGATTTTCCCACCAATTAGCCTGTAATTGGCTTAATTCACAGAGGCTCCAAGTGCATAAGTTAGTGTGGGGGCTAAGGAAATCTTACATTCTATGCTTGTTGAGCAATAATTTGTGCATGCTGGATATAGTTAATACCTGTGATCGTTTCAGTCGGGAGTTGGACTTCTTGATGGCGATAATAGAATATAGGTTTGGTTAGTGGTGGAGGGGGTGGAGTGGAGAGGGGAAGAGAAGGTATGATCCAGTAACAGATTGATACAGTTTTGTGGGGTGTGTATAAAAAAGGAGAATGAACAGCCTTCTAAAGGAGGGAATAAAATAACCTCGGTGGTGGAGGGGTGTGGTTTGTCTCTTCACAATAGTGTGAACAAGGCTGCGTACATCGACCCTCCCAGTAACTTAGGTTGGGAGTAGGTTTAATTTGCATTACCCGCTCCCAACTCTGATCCTATTACCCTCTGCAGCGTAAAGAGTGATAACACTAACTCTTTTCACTGCTGCAGTCATTATCTTTATGTCCAGTTTATCTTATTATGCTAACTATTTCATCTTATTAACATCTTCCCTGTAGTACTTCTTTCTTACTCATCAGAAAAAAATTCTTTATATTACTTTGACTTCATTTTTTAAATCCGATACACACACACACGCGCGTATAGATTAGATCATTTTGACTATATTTACGAACTGTGCTTTCTGAGCAAGGTTGGTCTTATATTAGGCTCTTAATGGTTAGTTTCTGTTATGTTTATGCTGATCACACTTAACCAACCTGCTGTGATTCTATGATCAAAATCTTCTTTCGTCTTCCTTGTTGATGATTGCGCCTTACTAAGGAAAAAGTGTTATATATCTTCTTTTGGTTTTTACTATTGGTTACTTGATTGGGCTCTATTTACCATTAACTAGTTACGGAATTGTATAGATTTGGGCTCCATTTGCCATGAGGGCAGAGTAATATTAGATAGGTTGGTGCCAAGAAGAGTAGCATGTGCCTGTAAGTCACGAAATTGCTGCTGAAAGGCTTTTAATGGTGGTGTTAAAAGTTGGAGCTCCTAGAGAGATGATCTTTTTAGCAAAACACTTGGTGATATGCTGGTTACTGTGATATACTGACATGATTGCTGGTTCTGGTTCTGATACCCCTTTGTTATTTACTTATGGTTGTAGTGTTATAGAGCTTGGTATCTTTTGTTGGCTAAAAAGCAGTATCTTGTATGATGGCCTACATACAGGTCAGACGGGAGGGAAGTGGTGGTCGATAACAATTATCTCAAGTCAAACAATCCACTTCTGGTAATTGTTTCCCATTCTGTTTTTTATGGCACTTTATGTTATCTAAACTCATAATGTATTGGTATTATCTTGTTGATACTGATGATCTAAGTTCCCCTTTCACGACAGTTGATCAATTTCTATGAGCAGCATCTTAGGTATAGTCCCACATGAAGATCGAGGATGTAATATGGATGGAGTGGCTGGACCTGTCCAATTTTCGGCTTTCTCCATGGGTTGTAATTCTGGAAGTGGAGACTTTTGCGGAGGTCAATTTACTTTAGCTTTTCTTAGGGTGGTTGGTAAATAGTGGAAGCTGACTTGTATAACAGTCCCGTGTTATTTTCTATTACAAACTCTTATTGGTATTATCTGCATGTTTAACAATGATATCTTGCTTGCCTTCTGAGATGGTATGAATCATTAAACTTCCTTTCTTGAATTGTTGGTATAAATGTGCATGGCGCATGTACATATAGGTATATACATAACTTAGATTGAGTTGTGGTTGACCTCAAGTGTCACAGTAGATGCCAATGAACCAAGTGCAATTCAAGAAGTTCGTTTGGTCAAGTATGTGATTGTCATTAACTAAGGGCTGATCATTTTAATTTGTGGTGGCACATCCTTTTTTATGTTGTAAATCTGCGATACCTGTTCGCAGTTTCTTTGGAAAACGTATCTTGGGCCTTTGGGTTGCTCTATAGCCATGGAACTTCCAATGTTCTCGATGGACTACTTAACCACTGTTCCAGCTCTGAGCTGCAGTGAGACCCTATTTTAAAACTTAAAAGTATCTCCAACATACTTTAGCTTTGGTGATATTGACCTCGATAATATACTATCCAATTGAAAACCTTCTTGTGTATATAATTACTGCGATACCTTCTTGATGTCATTTTCATGTCAATATATCCATATAGTTTTCTCATATCAAGTTCATCTGGTTGGTGCAACTTCTGTAAAATTCTGGTTTTGGTTGGTCTTGAAGCTCTCTCTTCATGGTGTGCATAAAGAAAAGGAGGAGATGAAATTAGTTGAGTGGATCAACTACTCTTGGTTAGTATATATGCATGTGTGCGCCTCTGAAATCTTACAATTGGCTACACAAATGTTTGGCCAAGGACCATCACCACTGATTCCTTCTCTACTGTTGGGGGTCCTCTGTCTAGTTATATTTGGTCCAACAATGGCAGAAAGTGTAGTTCCCCTACTTCAAACATGGATTGACATGAGCTCCTTCGCTTTGCTGCTCCTTCCCATCTTATTGCTGTTGCTAATAACGTTGCTCACTCTATTTTTTCCTACGGCGAACACTTCTTCTGCTAGATATCCGCAAAGTTTGAGTTCTAATTATGATTCCGAAGGGTTTGGGTTGGGATCCTTACTTCTAGTTCTGCTCTTCCTCATACTGTACAACGTTATGTGACGTTTAATCATCCATACCCGCGGTTTCATTCCAGCAACTGCGTGCAAAGATTTTGAGCTTACACAACTAATGATGTTGGTTTGTTTGCTTGAAAATATCCACTTTTTAAGAAAAATCCTTAAACCTTAGGGGTTGTTCGTTTACATTTCTAATTTTCAGTTTTAGTTTCTTGTTTCTATATTGCGAGTTTTTGTTTTGTAAATGAAAACTACACTTGTATATAAATTTTGTTACTTTTTCATCCAATCTTGCTCGTTTACAATGTTCGTACCTGTTCTGAAAATGGACATGCGTGCATTTACTAGTACTAGTAAGGATCACGTGCTTTGCACGTTATATAATAATTTGAAATAAAAATATTATGAACCTTGGTGAAAAACACAATTCAAATTAATCAATACGACTATTATAACTAATATATAATAATAAATCGTTGTTAACTGCTATTCAAAGACACGAAGAATAAAAAAGCTAATTGCACAAAACATAGTCTTACTTTCACACCCGATTTTTTCATGCCAATTGTCATTAATATTTTTCACTATTTATCATATTTATTTCTTTCGTCACATCAAGTTGCCGTTAAAGAGAATTCTGACTGTTTCATATTATATCTTGTTATCGAAGGTATACTGACATTGTAATTAGTCTCAAGCATCTTCCACAAGTATCAAACTCTCACTGAAAAACTACAAGTTTGACTGTACAGTAATAAAAGTGAAGAAAGTGTTTAGAGATAATTAATGTCAAATGTATATATTGGAGTTGTCTAATTTCCTGTAATATATTTTGATGACATATATATAAGTAGGCTTAATCTCAAAACTATGCCCTCAAGTTTACCTCCAGTACAGTTTTAGTACCCAAGTTTGAAGGTGCGCCAAAGAAGTACCCAACTTTGAAATAGCGTACCAAATCAGTACCTCAGCTGACGGACGACGGATGCCGTTAGAAAGTCAGAGGAGTAGGACTATCATTATTTAAAAAAGGGCAGTGTATCAACATTAGGCCTAAAATATTGGTTACAAAAGTTGACAAGCTCTTCTATTATGTAAGCCTTAGCAATTGAGTCCTCAACACGAGTTTTATTATGGACTTTTTTCTTTAGATGGAACGGAACCTATAAGTTTAACGAATAAAGTTAAGTGAAATATCAATGATAATAGGGTTTGCATTATGTGTAAACGAATAACACAGAGTTAAATGATTACCTCTCGAATGGATACATTCATTGATATTGCACAGGTCCACCCACCCTAGCTTCATATGCCAAGTGAACAAGCAAATGCTCTATTGAATCAAAGAATGACAGTGGGAACATTTTCTCGAGCTTGCAAATTATCACCACAATGTTCTTCTCAAGCACCTCCATATTACTTACTCGGATTGTAGAGAACATATATCACGAAAGAAATGAGATAATTATGTCAAAGTCTCGCATACAACTTTTGGCAACAATCCCCAGAAGGCAATTTGAATGAATCTTTCCTTAAATACGTGGCTGTCATGTCTCTTCATCCCTTAGAACTTGCACTCCGATATATTGCAGCAACGACATATGTTGGACGCATACCCATTCGGAAGCTTCATATTCTTAACCCATTGATAGACCTTCTCCACCTGTTTATTGTCTAGACAGTATGGTACTTTCGGAAGTATCATCCTCCTACTGACTGTCCGAAGTTGCAGTTCACGGAGTACACCCAACTGTTGTAAATCCTTTCTCGCTTTAAGATGATCTTTCGATTTTTCCTTGAGATTCATCACTGTGTTGAACACATTATCGAAAACGTTCTTCTCAATGTGCATCACGTCCATGTTGTTTCGAATAATGAGTGTCCTCCACTAGTTTAACTTCCAGAAAATACATTGTTTCCTCCAGTTGTGCTCTTTCCCATATCCGTCAATCTTCTAATCCAGCACACCCTTGCCATATGGTATGTCAGTATCAAGTGCCTCCAGACGTGAAAGCACTTCATCTCTAGATGGATAGTCTAGTGTGAAAATCTCACGCTTTATTTTTCCGTCGAATTTATCCTTCTGCATACGGAACTGATGGTCTGGTGGCAAAAGCTTACGGTGACATCCGAACCACGAGGGCTTCCCGCCATGCTTTAACATATGATCGGGGTTCACGCTCATACAAGCAAGGCATGCTAACTTTTCATGTGTGCTCCAGCCACACGTCATTCCCAATGCTGAAAAATCGTGTATAGTCAACATCAAAGCAGCCATCATCTGAAAGTTCTGTTTAAGGGATACATCATAAGTTTCGACTCCACGAGCCCATAATTATTTGAGCTCATCAATCAATGACCTTAAATACACATTACCAGGATTCTTCGGCCCCGGAATAGGTAACAAAAAAATCATGTACGGCTTCTTCATGTACATGCCTGATAGAAGACTGTACAGGATGATAATAACAGACCATGTGGAGTAAGATGTGCTAGACTGTCCGAAAGGATTGAACCCATCGGTTGCTAAACCAAGTCTAGCATTCTGAACTTCTTGAGCAAAGGTTGGATGCCTGTGGTCAAACTCCTTCCACGCCTCTCTATCAGCGGGGTGTGTTAGCACATCAACATCGTTGCTACGAGTCTCACAGTGAGCCCTCATATGTTCAGCCGTATTAGAGGAGTAGTACATCTGCTAAAGCCTTGGGGTAACCGAAAAATATCGTAATACCTTCCATGCAATATTTTTCTTCTTCCCTTTGTCCAGTTTGTACCTCGAATGATCACATACTGGACACTTTGTCAAGTCTTTATTCTCTTTTCAGAAAAGTATACAGCCGTTATGGCAAGCATCTATTCGTTCATAACCCAATCCAAGTTTTATCATAATCTCTTGATTATGATGAAGACACCGGTTCCACCTTTAGGCATAATGTCACTGTTTCACATTTGACCAGGTCCAACCAAGCCTATCAGGTAGCCACCGCACCAGGTGCATCCGAACCTATGTTCTCACAAGATCAACCTGAAGATGGAGTACTTAGATATTTGAGGAAAACTCAGGCTAACATCTCAATTTGGGGATCGCTATCTGCCTCCTATTCTCCCAGACAGACATTGATCAAAATACTCAGCAGAGCACAAGTTTCTATCCAGAGTCAGCCGAAGATTTTCCCAACATGCTCAGGGCTATTCACTATGGCAATGTTCTTATATTTGTCGAGACAGGCTTGCCCAAGAATGGGCGAAGCCATAACAATCCATTGCACATCACCTCGGGGACCCTTGATAGGAAGGTCTCCGTTGGTCTTCATTGAGAACGACTCCGCTCTGAACCTCTGCCCGGTCCACATTGTCCAGGCCCTTGCAATCGACCCCTCTAACCTCATCCCTTCTGAGAAAGTGGTAAAGTCCTATGACAATACAAGGCTTGAATTTATTGGCACACTGATGATTTCCATATATGTTGGTGTGGTCACTTATAAGGTGGACTTTCAGGTGCTAGACATTCTTGCAGCTTTCAATCTTCTGCTCAAGAGGCCGTGGATACCTTCACTAGGAGCAAAACTTTTCACCTTACACCAGAAAGTCAAGCTTGTGTTCAATAAGGCCATTTTCACCATCATGGGAGACTCTCAGCTGCACTAGCTAGGGCAGGTGGAAAAAGAAAAAGAGGAGAGGAGTGTCATTCTCCTGCATGATTCTTTGGACCAACTTCTTAATGGGTTCAAGATAGACAACCCTCGTAAATTTTTGGAATATGACGAGTTATGCCGATATGATCATTTTCTGAATTTTGTACCACGCATTAACACCTCTGTTCTCTTTGTGATGCGAAAGTGTTGCTACCTCCCTGGGAAAGGCCTAGGCCATAACTACCATGGGCTTCCTAATTTCTCAGCTCTTAAGGATAAGACAACATGTTTGGGTTGGGGTATAAACCCACCAAGGTAGAGAAGGTGGAGGCCTGCAAGAGAATGGCGCACCTAAGAGAAGCCAAACAATAGGGGAGTATTTGGATTCCACTACCCTACTGAGAGTCCCACACTGGATGGTTGTTTTGTTAAGAAAAGAGAGGTTACACCTTACTATGGCTTCCGAAGCCAGTACACAACGTGGAGACTAAAGAATTGATGAATGAATGAGGGAAATTCTACAACTGTGATTAGATTGAAGATGAGGAGGTTTCAAGTCTGTTGATGGAACCAAGCAAGGAAAGAGCAACATATTGGATGGATCATGCGGAATCGAAAGCAATGTTAGTGTGCTTTGGGGATATGCACATCTTTGTGCTTATCTATGAGGAAATTAGAAGACTTGCATCCCGAACAGTCAGATCGAATCATCCTGTGGAGGAATGTAGAATTGGTAGATCGAGTACGAACTTCTAACTGTGGGAGGGATCACCGAGGATGGTCCTAACGCCAAATCCGATACCGAGCCAGAGTCTTTAAATACTTTTGTCTGTATTTCCAATTTAAATTTTCTTTCCTACAATGTTTTCCCTGACTATTTGATCGATGATATAGTTGTCGATTCCCATTACTTCTTGACGACCCATATAAGTTCTGATGAATTAATTCACACAATTAATAATGAATCACAACTAAGGGATGAAGAAGGAAAAAAATGAAAAAATGTTAAAAGAAATTGAACAACAAGAATCTAATCGGGTTGAGCCAGAAGCACAAGAGGCTGGTGGTCAACATACGCACACCTGAAATACAAGAGTCATTGATACCCGGCCTGACTAGCCAACATAGTTCCCATTCGAAAGTGAAGGGGTCAAGTCTGAACGCGTGTTGATTATAGGGATCTTAATAAGGTGTCCCCTAATGACGACTTTCCATTTCCTATCATCGACTTGATCGTAGACAACACAGCCGAGCATGAGTTGGTCTCCTTTGTATAATTTTAATTTTGGCTTGATACAACCTGATTAAGATGGCCCCTAAAGATCAGGAAAATATCGCACTGATTATCCCATGGGGCACGTTTCTTACACTGTGATGCCTTTCGGGTTAAAGAATACAGAGACTACCTATCAGTGTGTGCCCACTACCCTCTTGCACGAAATGATACACGGGGAGGTAGAGGTCTATTTGAATGACATGATTATTAAGTCCAAAAAGCATGGAGAACACTGTTTAGTTTCACAAAAATGTTTAGAAAAGTTGTGGGAGTATAATGTGAGACTTTAACCCACAAAAGTGTGTTTAGAGTCACAGTGATAAGCTTTTAGGTTTTACAAAGCGGGTTGAGGTGGACCCATCTTGCGATTTATGGAGAACCCACTTGGGATCAGATGAATATATTTCATGCTAAAAGAAAGTCTTTTGACTTTAAGGAAGACAACAAAATTTGACACACGGCAGCAAATTATTGCTCATTTTGCATGAGATTAAAGGGAAAAATATTCATCGATAGGTTGATGAGGCTTAAGGTAAGTTAATGACTTATCACATGTGCTAATTATCTTTTTTAAGTGGCATACAAGTATTGAAAGAGAGAAAAAACAATAGGAGAGAAACAAGATATCTCAGCAGAATGAAGAACCCACTTGGGATCAGATGAAGATATTTCATGCTAAACGAAAGTCTTTTGACTTCAAGGAAGACAACAAAATTTGACACACGACAGAAAATTATTGCTCATTTTGCATGAGATTAAAGGGAAAAATATTCATTGATAAGTTGATGAGGCTTAAGGGAAGTTAATGATTTATCACATGTGCTAATTATCTTTTTTAAGTGGCATACAAGCCTTGAAAGAGAGAAAGAAAAATAGGAGAGAAACAAGATACCTCAGCAGAAGGAAGAAAATAAATGATAAAAAGAAAGACAGAAGGAAAAAAATGGCAAATTCCAAAACTGTATCCTCAAGTTTACATCCAGTACAACTTTAGTACCCAAGTTTGAAGGTGCGCCAAAGAAGTACCTAACTTTAAAAAGGCATACCAAATCAGTACCTCAGCTGACGGAGGATGGATGTCGTTAGAAAGTCAGAGGGAAATGAATGTCATTGTTATAAAAAGGACATAAAAGCCTATCCCATGGCCACGTGGGCTGGCCTTTTCTCTGACTCCTTTTACGTTCCCAAGGCAAATTCAAAATCTTTGTAAAACTATAACCGCCAAACACAAAACGTTTTTCATCCCCAAATCCAAACCAAAAATTATTCTTTCATCCCCAAATCCCAAACGATTAAGCATACGTTAATCAACCTGGCTGAAATATCGATTATTGGATATTGGCGATGGGGTGGGAAATGCGATCGACAGAATGGAAAGACAAAAGGAATCCGATATATGGTAAGTCGTGTGAACCTAACTGCCAACAATTACGGCTAATTTCAACCCTAAAATTTTTAAATCTTAACTCGCTATTATGGGTGTTTGCGGTAATCTTAATCTGAACTTGCACTGTGTAAATTTCTCGTAATTATAATAAGTGAGCCGATATTTAAGCTACTGTAAAAGGACTTGACCATAGAATGGAACTCGTAATGGTAGGAGGTGTTTGACAAGATTAGGGAATAACTTAGTAGTTCGTCAGTCTTGGCCCCACCGGTGCCAGGAAACCCTTTGTTGCTATACCTAACGGTGATAGATTCTGTTGCTGGAGTTATGATAGCCCAGCATATAGATAAATTGAAAAAAAAGGGTTGTGTATTATGTTAGCAAAACGCTAACTCAAGTTGAAGCGAAGTACTCTCCCTTAGAAAAGAAGTGTGCCTCTTGGTATGGGTAACATAGAAACTCCGACACTATGTATTGGTTTACCCTATCAAGTTAATGGCCCAAATTGAACCCATTAAATACTTGTTCGAGAAGGCTGCCCTATGTAGTTGCACTACTAAGTGGCTTCTGCTACTATCAGAGTTTGACATCATGCATGTCACCCAGAAATCTGTGAAAGAGCAGTGGCAGGCATGTTAGTTGATTGTCCTACCGAAGACAACACTGAGTGGGAAGCCAAATCTTCTGATGAAGATATTTGTGTTAAGGAGGAAGAAACTAGATGGAAAATATACTTCGACGTGGCTGCTAATAGTAGGGTTCAGGGTTGAAATATCTCACCAAATGTAGCAATATCCCGATAGTCATCAAGTTGGTATTCAATTACTAATTACACCGCCAAATATGAGGCTTGCATTATCAGCTTAGAAATGGCTGTTAATCTGGAGGTTAGAGACATCATGGTATATAGAGACTCGACTCTGGTTATTTACTAAATACAAGGTATGTGGAAGATTCGGGATAAACGTTTGAAAGCATATTACGTCCGTTTGGAAAAGGTCGCAGATAAGTTCAATGACATAGAATTCCAGTACCTCCTTCGACTTAAGAACACTTTTGAAGATCCACTTGCAATATTAGCTTCCTTGGTATAAATTCTCGAAGAGCAAGAAGTAGAACACTTTGTCATCCGATAGCGGACAAGCCGAGTTACTGCTTTATGATAGCATCGATAAGTGAGAATGAAGCTGAGGAGCCATGGTACACAAACAATCACATGGAATATAAGGCGAGATGGAAAGTATCCTAGCAAACATCCTAGAAAGATCTCACAACATTGCAAAAATGGGCACACAGTTAATAAAGTGTGACCAAAGTTTGAACAACCAACACTACGACGGAGAACATTTGTCGTGTGACATTAAGAAGAAAGGTCACCAACTCATGGAAAGCTCACACTCTGAGGAATGCAGACCTCAAATGAATGGATGAATATTAGCCAAAAAACTCCTTCGTCAAGGTTAGTACTCGAGTACCTTGGAGCGGGACTGCTTAGATCATGTTGGGAAATACTACAAGTGTCAGATATATGACAACTTACAGCATCTCTTCCCATGGGAATTGTGACATCACCTTGACCTTTTTCATCATCGGGGATAGATATAATAAAAAAAATCAGTCCAAAGGCATACAACGAGCATAAGTTTATACTTGTTGCCATTGATTATTTTAAGAAGTGGGTAAAAGCTACCTTTTAGGCTATTTTGAATGACAATAAAGTAGCACAGTTCATTAGGGACAAATCATATGTCTTGCATGAGCTAATTACGGAAAATGGTCTGTACTTTGAAGGATAGGTGACATATTTGATAAAAGAATATGGTATCACCAGGAATCGATCTTCCCCTTACCACCCACAGACCAATGGGTCCGTGGAAGCAGCCAACAAGACATTAAGAGCATTCTGAGCAGGATGGTAGATTCTTGTCACAGTTGGCCGGACAAGCATCCCTATGCTCTTTGGGGCTACAGGACATCCGTGCAAACATCTACAGGGGCTACTCCTTGCTTACTTGTATACGAAAAGAAAGCCGTTCTATGAGTAGAGTTAGAGATGGGCTCCATCCGAGTTCTCCTCAAATATTGGAAGACGATTGCGCTCGTAACCGATTAGAGGAATTAGCACTAGCAGATGAGAAATGGACAAGAGCTCTTTATCACATTCAAGGTTATCAGTGTCGAATTTTCCGGTCATTAAATAGGCGCGTAATTGGGTGCAACTTAAAAGAAGAAGATTTAGAGGAAAATATCGGTCGAGTTTGGAAACCCTGAGGGAAGTTTGAGCCTAATTGGTCGGGACCCTATGTTATCAAACTAATCATGACTAGAGAAGCAATCCATTTAGTTGATTTCGATGGAATTGAACTGTCTCAGCCTGTCATTTTGGACAAGTTAAAGTGAAAATTGTTAATGGACTACAAATGACTCGATCCTCCTTAGAAACACTTCACAACATTCATATTTAATGTAACACATTAGATGAAGGTAGATAGTCAACATGTAAAGATATCTCACGTTAGGTCAAAATATTAATATAAAGCCTTTTATTTCACTAAAGCGTCCTTGACTACATTCTCGCTAGGAAAAAAAATTCCTGCTATGCTGATAACCCTAAAAAGACATCTTAGGCAAAAATTAAGGCACAACAAAGCAGTGATAAAAAGAAAGATCTTGCTAAGCTGAAAAACCTAAAAAAGGCGGCTTAGGCAAAACATAGGGTGCAATAAGAGAATGATACAAAAAAGGGCACTAGGCTGAAAACCATGAAAAGGGCGCTGCAGGCAAAAAATTGGGCACCAAAAAGAAAACGATGATGAAAATCTTCTCATCAACGAACTTTTGACGTGCACAAAGGAGTGCGGTTCATTTGATAAATTCCTTTCTCTCTATCTACCTCTGAGATGTTTGGATTTTTCAAAACTCCATGGACATGCATAAGAGAGATGATATCCCCACTCAGACCAAGACATAACTTTTACTTGTTCAAATAACAACTAAGGTGAAGCAGGGTCAGGAACGACGAATCTCTTTATGATAAACAGATCCATTTTACAAGTTCGTTGTTACGGGTAGTTCCTACAAAGGATCGACTAATGACGTATACAATACTTGAATTCTCGGTGTAGATGCTACATACATACATACATACAAGCTAAGTATTTCTTCATTTTATACATATTTTAGTTAATAACCCCGGGTTAAGTAATCTTTCTGCAATCTTGCAATAAAGTTAAAGTAAAGCGAACAAAATAAATGTCTGAATCACCCCCCTGTCTCAAGCATTCCATAGATTTACAATTATTCATTAGATCCAAAGACCCAAAAGGGTCAAAGAAAATACAATACATCGGTTATATATGTAACTTGATTCTTTATTAATGAGATTCGCACAAACAGAGATATTGAAATGAATACCTTCCATTTCTGATTAACGTCTATCTACTCCCCCAATTCTCGGGAAATGATAATGATGAGTCATAAATAAAAAGGGGGTCTTTTTTACAGAATGCAGACTATCTTGGCTACTTCTAAGTCCTATCCCCAATCAAGGATGAAAACTCTCTTCTACTATGTTATCAAGTTCCTCTCCTTTTCACAGATTGGGGCAGTTCTTTTGTCCTTAAGAAAAGAATTGAGCCAAATTTCCTTCAATCATTCCCTCAAAAAGTCAACCATTTAGACTCGGGAACCCTGTCTTTCTGAACCTTTTTCTTCTTAGCCGTGTCATCCTCAATCATCTTAGTCTTCCCTTTATTCTGGTAGTAATCCCCTCCCTAAGCTTCCACTCATGTATCCCCTAGTCAGGTCAAGCATATTCTTGAGATAGGCATATGTCCCATCCTACAGTTTGGTTTTGGCTTTCTCTTAAGTATTTCTCCTTTAGTGGTCGCTTTTCGCAACAAGTAGAGTCTCAGACTGATCTATGTGAAGCCTAGTGTCATCAGAAGTTAACTTTCTGATTGGATTCCCTTTGACCTTGAATTTTTCCTTGAACATCCTAGAGCCTATCAAAGATGGAAGGATCGAAATGAATTTCGTTTCTTTATTCACCTAGGGGTAGTTGAAGTGATGAATGATGTTCCTGGGAGTCTTAGCAAAATCAAGCAACTCTGGCCCTAAACCTTCATGCATGCGTGCTTGCTCTTTAGCCTTCTCAAGAATTTTGTTGCCTTGCTGCTACAGAAGTCCCGACCTAATTCATTCCACGATCTACTTTGAGTGGCAAGAACAGTCTCTCGGGTACGAGGTGGATCAGGGCTATACCATCACGGTCAACACCAACATCACCCTTGGGAAATAGTTTGGATCATGGCAGAGCAAAGCTCTCACTCAAAGAAAAAGTTTTGGCAACATGCTGGATAATCTGCTCATACCCAAATTGGCAAAGAATCTGACAAGAGATTTAGAAATGTGAAGAGCACAGATCAATCAAACACCCACAATGATGAACCGGGGGTCGCAGAATGGGTCTGTGGGTTCTTCACCAGTTGCAATCCAACAAATGTATCTAGACTCTTTAGCACAAAAAAAAGACCCCTCGAGTACTAGTGAACGGGACCTAAAGGACTAAGGTAGATATCTCATCTACTCGGGCTCAGCTATAAGGCACATATAGTCTAAGAGCTAAATGTGTAGAAGCAAGGGGCTACCTCCAAATTCGATACTAGGATCCCGAATACACCTCAACCATAGTATTGATTGTCTCTGCGACAACCATATGAACCAAGGTTCTTCTCCAGAGACACCTGAGAGAGAATGTCTGCCAGTCACACATCGGCTATTGCACTGGCTGTAATGGTAAGTTGTTTGGCAGTGAGGCACAAGACAAAGGCTGCGACTCTACCATTCGCCTACCTTTTATCATTCTGATCCAGTTTATTAGAATAATACTAAATAACACATACTTCCTTCCTCATGTTCCTAGATGAAAACTCAGATCGATTTGGTGGCTCTGGCATCTAAGAACTCATACTTTGTCAGCCGACCATTCAAATCGATTTGGTGGCTCCGACAACGAAAAAAGTTATTTTTCAGCGTATCTAGACGACCACTCAAATGATTTGGTGCTCTGGCATCTAGATATGCTTCTTTCTAGTATTCCTAAGTGATCACTCAAATGAACTTAGTGACTCTAGCATCTAGGAATACGCGCTTTACCTCTCCAACATTCAAATTGATTTAGTGGTTCTAGCAACATGTAAAGTTTCCTTTCCAGTATATCTAGACGACCATTCAAATCAATTTGGTGGCTCTGGCATCTAGATATGCACCTTTGTCTATCGGTCATTCAAATTGATTTGGTGGCTTCAGCAACAGGCAAAGTTTCATTTCCAGTGTATCTAGACGACTACCCAAATTGATTTGGTGACTCCGGCGTCTAGATATACACATTCACATGTTGACCATTCAAATCGATTTCATGGATCCAACAACAGGTAAAGTTCCCTTTTAGTGCATCTAGACGGCCATTCAAGTCGATTTTGTAGCTCTGACATTTAGATATGCTCATTCGTCTATCGATTACAAATATGTTTGGTGGCTCTAACAACAGGCAAAGTTTATTTGTAGTATCTCTAGATGATCAATTGTCCTTACTCTTGGCTCCAGCTTCTAGAAATACACCCTGATATGGCAACCAATCATTATTACTGTTGGCTTTGACTCCAGATGAGGATTTGACTTCACTGTCCTCTTGAATTTACTCGAATGCAATAATATCTCTGCCATCCGAACCACGTTGGTCTGATTTCTTTTCAAAGGATATGTACGAAACCTTGAAAAGGTCCAACCTCATATCTGTGTCAGTCCTTGAGCCAGCCTTAGGTCTTTTGGGTTTTTATGTGTTTTCCAACAGAAATGTACCCCTCGATGAAGTAACTTGTCTACGAGTGAACATTTTTGTAGGTTTATTTTAAAAGTCTATTGTTATGCGGGCTTTTTAATATTATTTTTGGTCTAGGCCTAGTAATATATAATGAGCTTAATCAATTTAATTAATTCCAACAAATAGTTTAGTCTAATTAGGATCCAGTCCAGTCAGAGTCTGGTCTAGTTGGTTGGGTTTAACCTAGGTTGAGGTAAAGAGATTGTGACTTGATTTATGATTGATCTTTGATGCAGTTATAGACTTAAGATTAATTTTCAAAATCTGGTACATATCTTATGTCTTTTTCAGAGACTTTTACCAAATTAGGGACAATTGACGTGTCCTAAAGTTTGGGACAAAATCTTTTCCAATTAGGAGGTGAACCGACCGGTTTTCAATGAACTGGCCTGTTAGTTGACTTTTCCTGACCTTTGAATTCAAATCATATATCCTTCTCTACCAGAGATATTAGACTTGAAAAAGTATTATTCCCCTGGGCTACAGAATCAAGGTTCTTCCTCCCTAGAAATTCAAGAATTTTTCTCCAGACAAAGTTCTCCTAAAAAATATAGAGAGAGTGTGTGAAAACCCTAAAAATCCCAACTTCCCACATCAAGCACACACACCTGAACTTTGACAAGTTATAACTCGCTTATACGATACTCGATGGATGCAATTCAAAAGCCTAAATCCTGCATCTTTTTTAGAGCTACAATTATATAAGGAAGCAAATCTATCTAAGGTCATCTTCAAGCCCAAAGTAGAGTTTTTCTAATCGGGCAGATTGATTTTCGTAATTTTCATCGTTAAACCAATCCTTGGATCAAGCAATTTGGCAATCCGGACTAAGGTACAATTCTCTATCATTATTTTATCTTTTTGAGAGCTACAATATTCTAGAAGGAAGCAAATCCATCTAAGGTCATCTTCAGGCCCAAAGGCAGATTGCTTTTCTTGGTTTTCAAAGTTACATCAATCATTGGATCAAGAAATTGGTGATACGGACTAAGGTATGATTCTTTACCCTTGTTTTGAGCATTTTTATCTCTAGATTAGAAGAGTCTCGATTGTTTCTCCTTCCCGTGACCATATCTCGGCCAATAAATATAAAAAGTGTCTGAAAGTTAGGTTTATTCGACTAGAAGAAGTAGTGTCCATCATCAAAATCAAAGACCAAGATTTAGACCACCTCACGTAGGGTCCAGTCGAACTACGATGTTTTTTATTCCGTTTTGTCCGATCGTATACGTAGACCAGTTGACCAATTCAAAGCAAATTGGGTTTAATTGGACTTTGTCTTTTTTTTTTTGAATTAAAAATCATGAAAATCATACAACAACAATTTAGAGACCAATTAGGATTATTTGGTGCCTAGCACCTTTGTATAATTTAGTTCCTGAATCTAATTCTTTGGTTTTCGTACGTCAGAACCTAAAATTGGACAGTCAGAATCAAATTAGGATTTTTTTGTTTTACCTTGTTAATATTGAATTAATATTAAAAATAAGATGGCGACTCGAGTTACATCTTCCCGGATCTAAATTCTAGGAGCAATTCACTACAAAGATATTACTTTGACTAGGATATGCTCTTTTGTACTCGGATAAACCTCAAAAAGTGATGCCAAAACAATAGTTCATGCTATAAGTGACAGGGCATCTAATCTATAAAGTAGATGTGATAATTCTGTTTTTGGTAAAATATGAGAGCATCATTGATAATTAAAGTGTTGGACACCTTATAGTGTGTACAACTTAATAGGTTATCATGACATACCATGACTGCAAAAGAGACTTCTAGCATTCTGTGCTACACCAAAGATAAATAAAAAGCCTAATATTTACAATATATATTTGAGGAAATACAAAATAGGAATTATAGATCTCTTTGCAACAACATGTCATGCACGGAGTCTTGGTAGACGTCAATCCGTGCATGGCAAGAAAAAATGGCTAGTTATCTGGATGCCTTTAGTTAAGTTGACATGGCCCTGCCAATACTAAACTTGTGGAGTTCTGATAGTAAGTAACAGAGGTCATACATAATAGGTGCAGTGGTGCCAGTACGTCTGCCTTATCTGACATCTGAGAAAGCAAAAAGTTGGAGTCAGTCAACATTTTAATATGCAACAAGTTGTTCCTTTTAGCACAGGCAGTGGCGATGAGCAATCCTTAAGTTATTACTGTCATATCATCAAATGTTAAAAATGATGTTGCCGCCTAACCCACATCTAAACCCACTAGTAGTCACACAGTACAATCCCACACCCATTTTAATCGCTGCTTTGCTGAAACAAATGATGGAATCTAAACCGTCGCAAGAGCAAATGAATAGATATTGGAAGTGTGAACTTTAAGCTATGAGTATTTTTAGAGATGCGACTAAGTAACGACTACTTGACTTAGGGGGAGTTAATATTCACTGCGAGGTTATAAAAGTTTTCAATAATGAGATTGGGCTGGAAAGGGGACTGTCTGAAGATAAGATTTTTTGTATGTGTCCATATGTTCCAAATGGTGGAGAAAATCTGGATTGTTTTTTTTTCTTTTTGTAAGCAAATCCCACGAAGCCCAGGGTTTTGCAACCATGCAATTAGCCGTTATGTAATTGAGCTTCCTATATCATGAGTGTGCAAACCCGCCGGTCCACTAAACCATATTGGCCTTACACTAGGGCAGTGAAGGATGAGATGGTCAACAGTTTCTGGATAATTAAGGCAAATCATGCAAGATTCTGAATTAGTGATATGGATTATGTGTAGATTATGTTGAAGAGGGAGTCTAACCCACAGGAGTTACCAAATGAGGAACAACACTGTTGGAGGGATCGGTAACGACCACAATTTCTACATTGGTTCACAGTATATAAGGTAAGTTCGAGCGATACCACAAAAATTGCGGGATTCAACCCTATGATGGTATAAAATATGGTATGCCGAGGAGACAGAGAATCACCATTTTTAGTACCCCTCCAAACCTGATAACCTTCTATCAGGTGTCCAATATCTAGATGGCTAGCACCTTTGTTGGAATGTCTATAGGAAATGTTGATGTGACTAGTCTTTTGTCCCAAACATTATTGAGGATGAGTTCATTAACTAATGCCACTTGATTTTGAATAGATTCGAACTGGCAAGATCTATTGAGAGCATCGAGAATCTAGTCATCTTCCCAAATAGAAATTTTTGTTCCAGTACCAACCTACCATATGAGCCCATTCTTGATTACCTGACGTCAACAAAGGATTTTCTTCCATCCCCATGAAAAATTGCCATTGGGGAGACTATTTGCAAAGCTGAATCTAACACAATATTTTCTAGTGATATTATTCAGAAATGCTCAGTTTTGCTCGGCATTTCACATTTGGGAATAAGAACAATAAAAGAATTATTGACTTCTATAACATGCAAACTGATATGAGAAGGACATTGCTGCTGATGTGATTGGTCGTGCCATGATGTCCCAGTATTTTTGGTATACAATTACTGGGATGCCATCTGATCCAGGTGCTTTGAGGGCCTTAATTTAGAAAAGAGCTGCTTTAATTTCCTTAAGGTGAAAGATCTAGATAACCACGAAGTTTGGATAGTTCTGAGTTGTTTTGATAGCTCATGGATGGACAAGATGTTTTTGCTATCCATAGTATGTGTATTGCTTGGGCAATAAATCTTTTCAAAATGAGCCATGAAGTATTCAGTAATGGCTGCATGTGATACATGCGAGAACCCTTGAATATCAGAGATGGTTAAGATTTTGTTACGATTTTATTTGATAGAGGTGAAAGCATGAAACAATTTGTTATTTCTGTCACCCATTTGAAGCCAGCTAATTCTGGCTTTTTGCGCCCAGTGCATTGCCTCAATTCAAATAACTAGTTTGATTTCCTTCATTCTTTCTTCTCCAGAATTTTGACGTCTCGATTAGGGATTCAAGATTGAAAGTGAGTAATGAGATTTTGTCTCTTTAATTTAATTTTCTAAATTCCCAAACCGAGATATACTCCATCTTGCCTAGGATTTCAGCATAATTTGGTCCCGATCTATCACTTTGAATAGGGGGAACCATCTAAGCATCAGTTATTACTAGTTTCCCTTGTGGATGATTAAGCCACATGACTTCGAACCATTGCAGACGAGGGAGATATGAATTAATTGGATTTGAGTCAAGCAATAAAGGGGAATGATATAGGGATTCCACCCAAAGGTTAGAGAGAAAGGATCTCGAGAATCTTACCATCCAATTCAATTTAGCACAACACTTATGCAGCCTTTTATAGGAACATGAGTTACTGTCATGGTTATTGGTCCCAATGAAGGCTGGACCCACCCACTTGGTATCACTCAATCGTAGCCTATACATAAAATCTGTTACGAGCACGTGACCCAATATAGATAAAAAATTGGGCCCAATTTTATCTCTCGAAGATAAGACCTTGATTAAAATCACCAATAAGCATCAGAGGGTGGTGAATCTTTAAGAGGATGCTCTGAAGGTAATCCCAAGTTGCCCATATCTTAGCGAGATTGGGTTGACCATAGATGAACCCAGAGACCCACGGTTGATCATAACTTGAACAAAATTCAACCAATATGATGTTTTTGTCTCTATACAAGACTGACCTAGAGACATCTTTTATCAAACCAATCTATAATCCATCTTTTGTGTCGAGCACATCAAATGGATGGATTCCAGCCATAGAAGTGAACCGAGTTTAAGGAATTTTGGGGAAACAAGAGTGTAAGGCTTCTTAGTTTCTTGAAGACATAAACAAGTCAGTTTATGTACATGAGCCAACTTAAATGCTGCACGAACTGTGCCGGCTTGACCAAACCCATGACAGTTCCATCTGAGAATCTTCATCGAAAGTGAAAGGGTTGCTTAGGGGCAACACATGAAACCTAAACAGAATTCGATTTACCCTTAGGGTTGAAGGGAACGAAGAAAGGACTATCACGGGTCAGAACGGACCTTTTCTTTCCTGATTTATCGGAGTACCCCCAGCAAAGACTATCTTTGGCTGCCCGATCCACTTAGAGTTTGCTTTGTCCAGACGGATCAAGCAAGATAAATGTCGTCTCTTTTTAATTGTAGACACAAAAGATATGTCACGAAAGAGAGGGTGTGATATGGGAATATAAGAGCTAGATTCGAAGGGGTCTAAACTCTTACATAATCTAAACTCCAGCTCCGTTAAACAACAACGCTTATTTAAGGCCAAATTAAGGTCAATACCCTTTACCCCCTCTACCCACCATTTTCGTTTAAGTTCTTTCCTTTCAAAAAGACCAACAAGAGATAGGAAACATCAGTGTGTAAAAATAGAGTGGGTCTGAGAAGAACCTCGAAGAGAGGAGATAATGCCATGATCATCCAACTTTCTTTTATTTTCAAGAGAACTACCAAGCATGCCTATTGAATCCTCACCATCTCTTTTAAATCCAGTGTGACTTAGAGGCCCCTCTTCAAGCTTGGTCATTCCTTTATTACTCTGAATTTTATTGTCATCAGTTAGGTCATCAAAATTAGGTGCAATAAAATTCATTCCTCATTTGGAGTAACCGGGTTGGGAATAAACCCCCACTTTTTGCTTGGTGTGCAATGGTCATATATCTGGATGAACGGGTTACTTTGGACATGGGGAGAGGTGGAAGCGGGGAGGCTGAGCAATTGTGAGAGTAAAGTCTTGACACAGCTGGGTAAGATGAAGTTGAAGGATATTAGCCTAGACTTTGGGAGGAAGATGCAAACGGAAAGGGTCGATGAGTGGGGAAAGACTTGAACCTAGTTGTTGGTAGTGTAGAAAATTAGGAGGTGTGGTTGAATTTGGGATAATAATTGAGAGGGGATATGAACAAGTCAGGTCATGAGGTAGTTCAAAAATAGTACCATTATAGGAAATAGGTGGCTGGATTTTGTGCTTAGTGCCGTTGCCGGAAAAATTAGGGCAAAAGCTGTTTTGCCTTTTATCAGGTCATCCGACTAAGAGGGTGCATGGGCCAAATTCTGGGAAAGGCTTGATATTTGATGGCATTGAGAAGTATAAAGAGTTTTGTTAAACCAAGCCTTCAAATTAGAAGAGGGTAATCCAGAGAGGGGAGGGTGATTAAATAAAAGATGGGCTTGCTGGGCTACAATTTTTAGTCCAAAGTCAGACAAACTCGATAAAAATTTGGCTAAGTTAATTGTGGGAGAAGTTGTGGCCGACAGTGGTGGACGGTCCAGGATTAGAGCCCAATAAAGAGGCTGAAGAAGCGGGATTTGGGGAATAAGGCCTATGTGATGGATTGAGTATAGCATACTCAAATACATAATTCTCTTCAGTAGCAGAGATATTTGTAAGAGATTTAGGATAAGCTAAAGGAGATCTTTGCCAGGACCTGTATCCAACCAAATCTCCTTCCACTTGCCTTGCAATAAACGTGACATGATCAGAACTACATGCATTGGTGGTTGACGTCAACGTAATCATAGTCAAATCTTACGGAGAGATCTCAAGGTGATTGTCCTTAGTTGTCGCTGGCGCGTGATCGGTAAGCAACATGGGTTGTAGTTTTGATGGAGTTTCCTAACGTCAGATAGTCAGTGTATTCCTCATCCGTATCTCCTTTTAGTGGTGCTTTACCATCCCGACTGTCGATGATGCTAAGTTCCATGATGTTTCTCTTCTCCATCGTCAGTATGAAGATGAACTTCCAAATTTTTTAGATTTCCCAAAAGATCTGCTAAATTTGGTAGATGGTCCTCTCTGTCTTCATCGTTCTCAGTACCTCAGAAAGGTTTCACTTCAATGTCAGATGCAGCATTATCAGCCCTATCTTTAAAGTTTATTGTAAGACAATTGTCCTTACCAAGGGCCTGAACTTTGCCAGGACCTCTCCTGCCACTTCTAGTCCACCAATATTTGCTTCATGATCTTCCATTATGTTCTCTTCATAGTGGTGCTTGACGTTATTTTCTCCAATTTCGAACATGGATAAGGTAGGTGCAATTATGAAATTCTCGTCGTCACTTGTGGTCATAGAGGTATTGGGGGAAAAAGCATCGTAGATATGGTTGAGGTGATGAATTTTAGCATTATCTCGATAGATCGAGATTCTAGACATTCAATTCCAGTCAGAATTCAAAAATGGTGCGCATGGCTCATGAGAACAAGGGATACCCTTCCAAGAAGATGTGGGATACAGATTGGGGCCAGGAATATGGGTTGTTCTTCTTGCTAGAGATTCCACAATCTCAATCACTGAAGAGTGGCATTATGTGTTTTCATGCGTAATTTTTCCACATCAAAAGCAGGCTGTGAAAACTCGTTCATACGTGCATCTAAGGAGTTGCACACCCATATCATTCAACATATGAAGAAAGACTACTGGCAAGAGTGAATCATTTACAAAGACAATCACTTTTAATTTGAAATAATCTGAGAATGTGGTTTGCCTCTTCCACCAGGCAATTTCAAACAAGATCCCCGCTGCATGCATTATCATTTCAGCCAGGTAGTAGCGGTAACAGTCATTAGGCACATTGTGCAATTGTATCCATAAGTCTGGTGTAAAGAACTTGATTCTTTCATATATGACATGAGGGTACCAAGCTCTCAACAAAAGAAGAGCACAAAAGAAGTTTCAAGGTCCATTAGCTAGGACAATTTTGGCATTAAAGACTAAGAAATTTTGAATAAGAAGATGTTTGGAACTTTAGTGACAATTACAGGTCCTTCCAGGGACCAACATTTAACTCGTTTTTGAATTTTTCGTTCAGAAAAGATCCTTAAGTCGTGGAATTTACCTAATAAGATTATGTCCTTTCCCTCCCTAGTGAGATAAACCAAATGCTCATTTAAGGGAAGAAGAGATGATCTCATTTTAATAGGGTGGTCCTCCCTAATGTTCCCCAGGGTGGAACATACTTGACTTGCTGACAGAGTGGGGTGGACTGAAACACCAAAAGATGAAGGGTGTTGACTTTTGTAGAGGAGAGCTATGAGTTGTGAGGTTTCAACAGTTTACTAGTCAAACAAATGCACTGAAACACCAAAAGATGAAGGGTGTTGACTTTTGTAGAGGAGAGCTATGAGTTGTGAGGTTTCAACAGTTTACTAGTCAAACAAATGCATTGCAAATACTTGGCCAAAGATTAAGAAGGCAGGTCGGGAAAAAGACCAGTCACGATTAAGAAGTTTGGGAGGGAATTAGAAAGATAGAGGAATGATGGGTGGTGTTGTTTAATGGAATGTAGAGTATATTGGATGTACAAGAAGATATCTGTATATAGGCCATAGCTCAGGACATGATTGAGGTTCTATTGGTGAATAAGGTATGTATAGAATTAAGACGAGTTGAGAAAGCTTGAGGGCATTGGATGGAAAGAAGGTTCGAGGACTACCTATGAGGTGTGAATAAATGTGTCTAGCTGTTGGAGGGGATTCAGGTGGGTTGTAAAAGGATAAAGATTGTCTGAAATCTACTGCCAATGAGAATAATTAGAGAGAAATCTGATATGAGACACGCGTTGATCATTAGTTATTGACAATGTACGACATCAAAAAGCTGACTACTTCTTTTGCTTTATGCTCCATCCACTATGTTCCTCCTAAATGTAAGCAACTAGCCCACAAGCTAGCTCATTTTTGTCGTTTTTAGGGATTCCATCCATCACATGGAGTGAAAGTTTTCCCGTTTGATTGATTCTTTGGAACCTTTTGGATCTTGTAGGCCATTAGGCCAGTTTCCCCATCTAATACTTCTTCTTTAACTGTGGAAACAAAAAACAAAAAAACCCCATAACTAAGCCGTGGGAAAATTATATGCAACTGTATTCGCCCGTTCATATCAATATTGAGCAACTCTGCAAAAAAGCAAGTATTTTGTGCTATATAACTTTCCAGATATACATTTTGATAACATCTTGGAGACAAAAAGTTGTCATTGATATACAACTTTGTGGGCTTATGAGAAGGCATAGCCAATGTTGTTAAAGGCGCAGGCGCACCTAAGGCGCAAAAGATCCTTGGAGCCTAGGCGCAGGCGCGCGCCTTTTCGAAGCGAGGCACAATATTAAAATAAATAAATAATAATACAGTAAAACAATAAATTATGTTAAAAAAATAAGAACTTGACAATTAACAAACTTCCAAACACTAGAAAAAGTTTAAAGTTCAATCATGTCATAATTTAACAAGTTTTCAACATAAGAGAAGTCTTAAATCCACTGAAAAATAACAAATCACCAAACACTAAGTAAACATAACTTACAAAGACTAATTATTTCCTCATTCATATGACTTTATTAAGAGGAAGTGCATTTTCATTCAGGAATAGCACCAATGACAGAATACATCAGCAATCTTCACATTAACTGGCATTACAGAATACAACAACAATCTTCTAGAGATAAATTACATAATACAGCAGAAATCAAAGTCACATTAAGTCCATGACCTCTCTATATAAGAGGTTGAATTCTGTCGCATGCAAATCTTGGTACAAGAAAGAAATTGGCTGCATGATAACCTCTTGGGGGTAGTGATATTTGACACACAAACACTAAAAACACTAATCGTACAAGACACTAAAACATTGGCGAAGAGGAGACTATGAACATGAACAATGAGATAGAAAGACTATGAAAGACTGAGAGCTTCACTTCACGAGAAGAGCAGTTGCTTCAATTGACTTGACCAGCGGCGGAGCAGCCGGGCAACTGGCGAAAAGGAGTAGCAATCGTAGCTGAAGTAGCGCCAATGAATGAAGCAGTAGACGATCGGCAAAGATGGGAGATACAACGGTGACGATCGGCGGTGACGGGTTATGCGACGGCAAGGTGAGACTTGAGAGTGAGACCGTGAGAGATTTGGTCGTGAGTCTGCTCAGCTGATTTGGGGTTTTTAGGTTTTAGTTTTAGTTTGTTTTGACTTGGTAAAGATAAAAAGGAAAAAAATAGTAAGGAAATCAACAGCCCATGTGAAGCCACGAATTCAAATTGAACGGTATTATTCTTGCGCCTAGCTATGCGCCTCCACCACCGCTGCGCGCCTAGCACCTGGGCTAGCGCCTTCTTGAACGCGCTGCGCCTAGGCACACTTTTTATAACACTGGGCATAGCTAACCAGAACTCCTAGTTTGGTTTTAAGGAAGATTTTTGTTTAAAGACAGTATCCGTTCTGATTGTAATGCAATTGAGACAAAATAAATGATTGTATTATAGTCTATTCTCTTGCTTTACCCCCCCCCCCCCCAACACCTTTCCCCTTTAACGAAAAAACAAAAAACAAAACCACTCTTCAAAATATCACATGCCAATTTTGACATGTTTGATTAAGACGACCAATAAATGCCACGATTGTATTGTGATATTCTCGATCTACAATTAAATATATGCAACAACCATTAAAAAACAAGTCAATTGTGCAAAATATCAAGTACCTTTTGCGTACATGCTAACAACTTTCTGTATATATGCAAGTTGGTATAGGCATCCACAGTGAAGCTCCTTTGGTTCCTTGGAATGAAGTAACATTTGGAAAGGAAAGGAATGGCTATTACAATATATTCGAGTTTCGTAAAATACCGTGTAGTCATGTTAGGAATGCAATGGTCATTTCTTTCTTTTATTTGGTTGGATAAATACACCGATGAATGGAAGGAAACACATGTTCAAAAGTAGAAAATACCCTCGATATGTACGAGGAGGAAATAACCTAACTTGTTGGGATTGTACAAGGCTAACCTGCTGGCATGCTACAACGGTTAAGTAGGGCTACCTGCTGGCATTATATTGGTAATAGCTTAACTGCCTCAATGTCAAATGTTTTTGTTTCTTGTACATTGCAACAACATTTAACTTGCAAAAATCATTTTATGTATCCCTAAATGAAAACAATTCATCTAACAAACCGCAATCCAACAAATGCGTCGAACCAAAATATCCAATCCATAAGAAAATGCACTAGAGATATATCAAAATAGTTGGATACAAGTACGTTCAGCAAAAAACAACATATTGTGTGTTCTTGTCTGGCGGTGTTGTGAATTGGTGGCTGATGTTTGTATTTGTATATGTGGGTGGGGTGGGGAAGTAATCTTCCTTAAAATGAAATTGAAAATTTTGGTTAGCTATGCCTTCTCATAAGCTCGCAAAGTTGTATAGCAATGATAGTTTTCTATTTCCAAGTTGCTATCAAAATGCATATCTGAAGAGCCATAGAGTACAAAAGACTTGTTTTTTTGCAAAGTAGTTGAATATTGATACGAATGGATGACTACATTTGCATATAATTACTTGCTTTTTTGCAGAGTAAGACTTGTGACACCAAATCACCCATCACTCCCCACTCCATCCAGGAGTCAATCTAATCTTCTCAATGGCATTTCATCAGACAGTTGGTGCCCACTCTTACCCCTCACTTAATCTCCACAACCCTCTTCAACCTCCACGAATCCCCTCACCTAATCCTCTAATTCATCCACCAAATCGATCCCCAATGTCTAGATTGGGGGGGGGATGGAGGTAAATCTGATTTGTGCCTTTGTGTGTGTGTGGGTGCATGCATGTATGTGTCGAGGTGGTTTGGGGGGAAAGGGGCGTATCAACTTGGAAGGAAATTTGACGTGGACTTGGGTGGGTTGGTTGGGGAGGGGGGAGGCAAATAGTTTGGAAGGAAATCTGATTTGGAGGGGAAGATCGACGAGGGGTAGTTTGGGTAGACAAAAACTAAAATTTTGAAAAACCCCATTTCTTTAAGGCTTTCCCGTGTTCAGAAATTATAAAAAAAGGACCCCCATTTTTTCTTGAGTTGCAGCTGGAACTCCTAAAGTAGTTGAGGTGTCCAAGACATGAAATATTAAAAAAAAAAAAACCTACCTTCCACTAACTTCCGACCCCAAAACCCAATTTTCCCTTAAGCCATTGCCAACCAGAGTTGTTGGACAAAATTTTAATGAGAATCATCTTTTTCGGACTACTTCAAGATTTGGCCCCTTCGTATATAGAAGCAATAAAGCGCCCGCGATGCTTCGCTTTTGTTAAGTTACTGGTAACTCTAAAAATTTAAGCTTGTTAGAAAAAAAGCACGACAATGTATATTATGCTTTTAACACTCCCCCTCCTGTGCAAGCTCTTCATTGTACGTGGAGAGACAAATGCACCACTACTAAATAGAGTGCAAAATTGCACCATTATAAAAGGGAACATAATATGCAAGCAGAAAGAATTGAACCTAAAAGCTTTCTAAACCAGAACTCTGATACCACGTTAAGTTAATAGTTACTCGAAAAAACTTAAGCTTGTTAGAAAATAAGCCCAACAATATATATCATGCTTTTAATAACTTTGGATAGTGAGCTTGTTGCAATGGCTAAAAATAATAGTCATGGCATGAAAGGGAAAAACTAGAAAATTTACACGTAAGAAAATTTAAACTTTTTAGGAACAGAACAAGAGACCAGTCCCTATGGTAAAGTGCAAGTATCCTACATAAATTTAATTTGTAACAACAAGATGATTCTTCTCCTTCTCCTTTTGGACTACCAAGCCTTGAAACCCTTGACCTTGGGGTTGAAATTCAACTATACTATGTAGACAATGCAAGAAGCGTTGATAAAGAGCATAAAAAAGTGTCACTATGATCCATTAGTGAAAAAAAGGAGCTTAAGTTGGAGTAAGGATATCAATCCACTTGTTATTGGATGATCTTATGTAGTGATATAGGTCGCCGTTTTATAAAAGATCAAATGTCATTCCCAACATTATTTTTGTATACAATAAGAACAAATGCTTCTAATTATTCATCCTTAGTAAACATCGAATATCTTTCATTGGCTTCGTGTCTTTTCATGTGTGTAACATGTTTAACAGTGTTGGGTGTTTGGCTGAACTTGAAGGAAACTCCAATCTGCTATAATCTAAGCAGAAAACTAGTGCAATGTTATTGTATGTTTTTAGCGCATGTGTATCTCTATATGTACTCAACACATACTTAGTGCACATTGTACTTCATCACTCTCTACTCTTGAGATTTCAAGGAGATTGTTTATCAGCTAACAGAAATGGCGAACAGAGGAGGGCCATCACCACTGGTTCCCTTTCTAATGGTGGGAGTTCTTAGCATAGTTATCTCTACTCCAACCATACTGTACATTGCAGGTTATGTGGTACCTCTATTTCCAGAGATGACAACCGAAGAAGGCAGCGCAACCTCTTTCACGATTTTGCTCCTTCCAGTCTTACTGCTATTGATCATACACTTGCTTACACTGTCTACTTCGGCGCGAAAGAAGTATATTCTTGCTGCAAATCAGTAAAGTGGGAGCTCTGGCTATGATACTAAAGGGTTTGGGTTGGGAACTTTGCTTCTAGCTTTGTTTTTCTTTATTCTAAACAATCTAATGTGAGTTTTTCTCCTAGCTGTGCCTACTGCTGTAACAATATTCCTGTGTTGCTACTGCAGACATCTGATGATACAAATTTTGTAGTTTTGTCGCTCCCGTCACCCGTTACTCAAGTTGAAGAGTTACATTAACTCACACGACACTTGAAATAAAACTAACACAAGTAGAAGGTGCTGACGTGATGTAAAGTAAAGGGGGTCTATGCCTAACCTCCCCAAGAAATAGGAAATAACAATCGAATGATATGTAAGTGAACCATAAGTGCCTCATAAAGGTAGTTATGAAACTTCTCTCCCGTGTCATGCTTGTTAAGGTCTGATGTTCAATTCAAAAGCATGTTTAAGAAGAGGAGAAGCATAACAGGCATAAGAACCAATCTCAAACTCCAAGTATGGTTGATGTGGGACTTGACAACCACTCTCTCATACAAAATGTGCAACATGAGGTGATCATGTTCAGCTGAGAGAAGGTGAGAAACTGACCTAAAGACCATGGGACGACCATGAGCAGGGCCTTAACCGCGCATTGGTACCATGTTAATGCCTGGTGTCCAACAACGAAAGTATGCTCAAGAAGAGGAGAAGTCTACCAGGTAAAAGAACTAATTACAAACCCCATGTGTGTATCGACCGATGTGGGACTTGATAATGCTCACCAACTATATCGCCTTTTTGGCCTTAAATGGCACCATTCATGACAAGTCATGATTTCCATTGTCCTCCATATTCATTTTTTAAAGATTTAGAAAAACTTCCTTATTTTCTCCACCATTTGTGCTGAAGTTGCAAACGTTGAGACCTATTGACTCCACCAAGAGGCTAACATGGCATCTTAGATCTTTCCTTCTGGAGAAAATGTTTAGTGGTTGTCTAACATTAAGTCATCAATTTAGGTAGTGTTAGACTACCACTAAAAATTTAACACCTAAGGAAAATAATGGGTTGGTGTGACAAGTATCCAACTAGATATTAATCTTAACTATGATTAACTAAAAAGTGAAAAAAACAAACACAATACAAAAGCTAGAATTCCATCCTTAAAATTCCATATTCTTGCAATAGCAATTGCTCCTCTCCCATCCCCCCACCCCTATCTCTCTTTCTCTCCCCGCACCCCCCCCCCCACCTTCCTGTGAGATCCCTGATCACCATATGCAATGTGGGACCTTTCTAGGTACAAAAGTTTTCTTGATGCATCATGGTGGTTGGACTCGGCAAACATGATCCCTTTTGTTGAAGTGCACGGCCCTCCTAGGTGATATTAAAGAGAGAGAAGAAAACATCAATTACAAACCCTAAAGTTGCGAACTTAGCACTGGGATTCTGAAGAGAAGAACTAGCGGTTCTCTTTTAATTTCTCCTTCTCTCTAACGAACTAGCCGGTTCTCCTTTAATTTCTCTAGCTCTTTGACTGCTAGCCGGTTATCCTTTAATTTCTCCTATCCTCTAACCAACCGTCTGGTTCTAGGTCTTTTAACTTCATTAAACCAGAAAAAAGGAAAAAAATCAAATCAAAAATCTCTTTTGTGTGCTTGAATGATGTTTTCCTTTCATTCGTATATTTGCGTGCTTCCTAACTAATTATTTTCAAGCGTGTCCCAAACCCCTGTGTGTTTGTGTGTCTGCATGCTTCTGTGCTCGTATGCCATGCTTTCAAAGTTTTGGAGATTTTGTTGTGCAATTCATGATCCTTTGAATTTGTTGCTTAGTTGAATGATGTTGTACGGTGTAAAGCCAGTGTTACATCTTATCCCTTGTTTCCAGGAGCAACACTTTTTACATATCAATTCTGAAAAATAAATTGATATGTAAGACACTCAATGGCCAACTACCTTTAGACATCAGTGGCTCCAACCTTGAGTGATCTTCTATGTAGATTTCCTCTTTATGTCTTAGCAACCAACCGCTTCCACACGTTGTTGGTTCTGACTCTTACGTGGACATCTTTATGTCCAAGCGACCAACCGCTTCCATGCTTTGTTGGCTCCAACTCTTGGGTATAGTTGAGTGTACCTAAGCGACCACCTCTTCCATGTGTTGTTGGAATCGGCTCTTAGTCATATACTTTAGTATCCCAAGATGACCATCTACAAGTTAGGGAACACAAAGTCGTGCTTTTTAGTATTACTAAACGACCATCCACAAGTTGGGGGCTCCGGCATGTAGGCGTACTCCTCCTCTGTCCGTAGTCCATCCCCAAGCTAGGGGCTATGGCAACGGACATCTTCATGCTTTTTATTTTATTCTTTAGTAAATTAGACAATAATTGTTTGGGTGTCTCCAGCATCCAGATATGCGCCCTCTTTCCGTCAATCATCCACAAGTTGGGGGGCTCTGGTAACAGGCAAAGTTAACCTTTTTAGTATTCCTGGACAACCAATCGTTGTTACTGCTAGCGCCGGCTTCAACATATACACCTTCATCAGGCAAGCCAGCTGCTTACGGGCGTTGTTGGCTTCGGTTCCCGTTGGAGTTTAATTGCATTTATTATTTTGATGTCACTTGACGACCAATCGTTGTTACCGTTGGCACTGCCTTAAGAATGATATTCCCCTTCCGAACTACGTTGGTCTGATTCCTCTTCGGAAGATATGTAGGAAACCTTATAAAGGCATGACTTCATTTGTGCATTATTTGCAAGTCTGCGCAGAGTCTTGTGGTCTTTTATGTGTTTTCACTACAAAAATGTGTTGTTTTCAATGATTTTGACTCGTGGACAAGCTCCCTTACCGAGGTGCTCTGTACACACCCCATTTTCACATTCTTTTATTCATTTATTATTGTTGAATTTTTATTAATAATTAAGGTTTATTATTATTATGGGTGTAGGCCTAGTAATAAGTAATGAGCTAAATTTAGTTAATCAAGTCTCGTCCAGTCTAGTTAAGAGACTGTGATTGCAATTGGTTAGATAATTTGGGGTCATCTTAAGATTCATCCATTAGGCATGCAGATCTCCTCTATTTAGATGAAAATTGGTTATAATTTCCAAATTTTGGTACTTTTCTCTATCAAAGATAACTAGTTTTGATCTCGTGCATTACACACGGGAGGAACCATGGTCAAATAAATTACGTACATAAAATAATAAAATACACACGACACCAAAGTTTTTTGACAAAGAATGGAACACAAATAGATGGAATCCGTATAATGGTCACCTAAAATAAACATCTAAGATTAAAACTTAAGACAACAACTAATTGAAAGTGATAAAACAATGGTGAAAAATCTCGCATCCTATTATAGACAATATAATTCAACAAAATCTAACAATGAAAAAATGACAATTCAATTGAAAAACTATGAACATCGCAACCAAATCTATCGAAAAAGAATATCGGCACAATAGAAGAATAGAAACGTGGAGAGAGGGTCATTTGAGTCACAAAATGAGTATTAATATCCCAAGAAAACAAAAATATGACGGGTAGATGAAACTAAAAAAGAAATAAGCAATAACTTTCCGTAAAGAAAAAATACTTACGAAGAACATCAACAGCTAACCATAAAAGTTAAATTGATTTTATGGTATGCATAAAAACAGGTATATAACAAATGGGAGAGGAAGATAGTGTCATAGATATCAAGGTTTTGAAAGAGGACATGAAGTGAAAGAGAACGAAATTGGGGGGGGGGGATTAATTTTAATATTATCCCATAGTGATGAGAGAGATATAAGTTGATGATTAGATGAAAAATGGAAAGGATAGAATGTGAAGAGCTAAGGAAAAAATGTGACACCATAATCTTTGCCTAAGAAATAGGAAAGATTAAGAGAAATAAAAAGTTGAAGTTCAACGACTGATTTTGAATTGGATTGTGATCGTGATTTAGATGCTCAAATATTGGGCTTAATTATGGGAAATTTAGGGATTATTTTGGTTGAAATAGAAAGATATGTATAATCAATTGATCAGAAATCATAATTAGATAAATAAATGAGATCAGGGATTTGTGATATATATATATACATACATAGAGAGAGAGAGAGAGAGAGAGAGAGAGCGAGAGAGCATAGAGAAAATTGTCAAATTCTAAATTTTATAAAATAAGATTATCTCAAGGGAGGTTATGGTCAACTTATTATCATATTGTGAGATATAATTTTGAACCATAAACATGATTAATAGGTTTAAAATTTTTAAAAGTGTATTTTACAAATTCAGAAATTTATAAAATGTGATTTTCTCAAATTAAGGGAGGATAAGGTCAACTTATTATTTTATTTTGAGAGATAATTTGGGATTTTAAATACGATTGGCAAATTCAAAATTTTCAGAATCTATTTTGAAGTTAGATTGTCATAAGCGAAATTCAGAAAAAGGAAAGGCATAAATCCAACTATTTTGAAGTTAGATTGTCGTAAACATATAAAGGGAAACTTAAAAAATTCAACTAAGAAGATAATTACTTGGGTTTAAATCCTTTCCTCAATTAGATCATATATTTCAGGTGTGAAGATAATAATAGCTAAAATTTAGGTTTCTACACTGTAGATTATCTTGAGAGAGAGAGAGAGAGAGAAGATATTCAATGTTATAATTAATAAAGTTAAAAAAGAAAAGTCAACATGTCAAGCTGAGACAGTGTTCACGTAAGCAGTGATGCAGCAACTTTCTCTTAACTTCAACTTCAACTTTAAATATATATATATATATATATATATATATATATATATAATTAGATTACCAAATTAAGGATAGAAAATGTCCCGAAATTTGGGAAAAAATCTTAAAATACTAAAGGGTGAACCAGCTTGTACTCGACAACGCGGTCGGCTTGTTGACTTTTTTCAGTCTGCGATTTTACTCAAGTATTTGACTCCATCGGAGATCTTAGACCTAGAAAGTCATCCTTATAATTTCTGTCGGTCCCATACCTTTGTTAAATGAACTTTTGGACTACAAAACAAGGGGTCAGCTGTTCTTTCTAGAAATTCTAGACCATTTCTTCTTTAGAAGTGGTGCACTTATATCGTGAGAAATTCAACATTCCGCAAAGAAACTCTCCACATTTATGATCCGCTTGCATCGTGGATTCATTGCGAAGTGGCTCCAAATATTCCAAGCAAGCATTGTCTTGAGGTAATCTCATATTGCCTTCTTCATATTGCTTTCTAGACTAGATTTAGAAGAGTCTAGAATGTCTCCCATCACCGCGATCAAATTTTGTTCAATAGAACAAAAGTTATAAAAAAGAGTCTTTCAAAATTCATTTCTTTCTTCATTCGAGTCAAAAACCAAAGTCTAAGTCGCCTCTCGTAGGGTCCGGTCAAGAACTAAGTGGCTTTGATCCCAGTTTGTCTGACCGAGTACGTAGTCCATTTAACCCAGTATCAAATTCAAAACAATGCTATAAAATTATATTAGGGTGTATTTATGCATGTTTATGTGTTATGTGTTTATTACTGCTTGAATATTGATCGAGACCACGGCTAGGAAATGCACCTGCAAAACAGAACACGAAGTGACCACCGGGATGTTCCGGTGGAGGATGCTCCGATGCTAAAGTCAGAACGTCGCTACTAGGGTAGGAGTCTGAATAATCGAAAATGAACTGGGTGTTTGTGTGTGTGAACCTGTCTGTGTACCTGAGGATTCGCCCTATATATAAACCGCTTCCAGACTTCCTTCTTCTTTAGAACTCTATTCTGATTGATCCTTTTGTAGAAGAGTCATACCAGGACTCTTCTATTAGTGCATGAGTCCTAACCAATCTCTATCTGTCCTCTGAAGTTTATCCGATATGAGTCTGTTAGCCCACTCAGAATTGGTTACGCCACGTGTCAACAGTTGGTTGGGCGGATATATTTAGCTATATCATAATGCCCCCTGCCTTTGACGGTTCCTTCAAGTGAACAGTTAAAGGAATTTAATGCAGAAAGTTGACTAAAAGTAGTTCAGCCACGAATCCTCCATGCCCGTTGCCACTTAGGAATTTCCAAAACATCATGCTCTCAAATCTTGACTGAGCATCTCAATTGGATAATCTGCTCGGGAGGCCTGCTCGGGATTTCTGCTCGGAAGGTTTGCTCGGGAACCCTGGTCGGGTTTTCTGCTCGGGAAGTCTGGTCGGGAAGTCTGGTCGGGCTTTCTGCTCGGAAGGTCTGCTCGGGAACCCTGGTCGGGTTTTCTGCTCGGGAAGTCTGCTCGGGAAGTCTGGTCGGGCTTTCTGCTCTGGCAATCTGGTCTGTCTTCCTGTTCGGGAATCCTGGTCGGGCTTCCTGCTCGGGAAGGTTAACCAATGTTCCTCCTTTGGATGGTAAACAAGGAACCCTGCTCGGGCTTCCCTGCTCGGGCAGTCTGGTCGGCCTTCCTGCTCGGGAATCCTGGTCGGGCTTCCTGCTCGGGAAGGTTGACCAATTGTTCCTTCTTTGGATGGTAAACCAGAAACCCTGCTCGGGCTTCCTGCTCGGGCAGTCTGGTTGACCTCATGTCTTGAGACTTTTGACCTACGATCTTGCTAGATCATCCTGGTCGGGAAACCTGTTCGGCCATCCCGGTCGGGATGTCTGGACGGGCATCCTGGTCGGGCTGCGGTCTTGAGTTTGTAGACTTAAGCCTTGCTAAGTCATCCTGGTCGGGAGCCCTGTTTGGACATCCTGCTCGGGATGTCTGGACGGGCATCCTGGTCGGGCATCAGTCTTGAGACTGCAGACCTAGGACCTTGCGAAGTTATCCTGGTCGGGAGCCCTGTTCGGTCATCCTGCTAGGGATGTCTGGACGGGCATCCTGGTCGGGCATCAGTCTTGAGACTGTTGACCTTGGACCTTGCGAAGTTATCCTGGTCGGGAGCCCTGTTCGGTCATCCTGCTCGGGATGTCTGGACGGGCATCCTGGTCGGGCATCAGTCTTGAGACTGTTGACCTTGGACCTTGCGAAGTTATCCTGGTCGGGAACCCTGTTCGGTCATCCTGCTCGGGATGTCTGGACGGGCATCCTGGTCGGGCATCAGTCTTGAGACTGTTGACCTTGGTCTTTGCAAGTGATCCAGACGGGAAACCTGTTCGGACATCCTGCTCGGGATGCCTGGACGGGCATCCTGGTCGGGCATCAGTCTTGAGACTGCAGACCTAGGACCTTGCTAAGTCATCCTGGTCGGGAGCCCTGTTTGGTCATCCTGCTCGGGACGGTAGTCCGTAGATGCTTCTTGGGAAGAGGGCTCATGATCAGGTTATCAATTTTGTTGCCACGTGTCAAGTACAACCGTCCTTTAGCCGCCAGAACCTAAACGGTTACAATTTCAAATTTCAAAATTTAATGCCCCGGGAAACACGCGGGACACGCGTCTTGAATGCTATCGCCTTTATAGGGGAAGTTATTTCTTCCTCCCTCTATATATTTGGAGTTCCTCTCCTCATTTGCCCCCTGCTATTCACTTTCACTGTTCGGCTTAACTTTGACAAGTAAGTTCTCTTCTCTTCTTCTTGTTCGGCACATATCTATTTCCTTTTAGTAGCTTTCAATATCGTAGTCTTAGAAAATGTCTTCGTCCACTTCAAGTAGTACTTCGTCCTCTTCAAATAGTTTTTCAGAGAACGATTTAGAGAGTGAGTCGGAGAGTAGGTCATCACAAGTAGGAACTTCAACACACTATAGCCAAGTAGGAACTTCAGCTCCCCAAACTAGCACTTCATTTCCCCGTAAAGATGATGCTCTTGGGGATATCAAAGATGAAGCTGAAGACAAATTTGACGAGGACATTTGGTTTGCCTCAGATGAAAAGAGGAATAAGATGTCAAAAGAGAGCATTGTCGAGCTCTTAAAAGAGTATCCTTTGCCTCCTCCTTTTTCTGCTCGGGTACCCGCAATCCAAGAGCCTGCCAATTATGGTACAGACTTGGAAACCAGTGTCTATGAAGGCCAGATTAAGTCTGGCTATAGAATCCCCATGCATCCCTTTGCAGTCGCCTTTTTCAACCACTACAAAATGGCTCCAGGTCAGCTCGTGCCCAACGGGTGGAGGAAACTAGTTGGCTTAATTTATCTTGTGCAGACCTCAGGGTATCCAGTGACGGTCCATGACTTCATGAGATTATACCTTGAGGTATGCTTTATAAAGAATGTGGCCAAGTGCGATGGCTGGTATTACATCCATAACCGGATCAGGGTGATCAAGGGGGGTCCCAAATCTAACAAAGGTTGGCACTCCCGATACTTCTTCATTCAGCGGCCAAGCGGCAAATGGGATTCCCAAGAAAGTGGAATGCTTTCTGTAAAGATTATGAAAAGAAAGGCTTTCTGGCTCCCAACGCTATGACGAAGAAGCTGCTTGATCATATAAAGAGGAGGGGCGCTCTCAATATTGACGAACCCCTTACAGAACAAGAGATGCGGCATGCGGGGCTTATTCCTCCTGCCCCTGCTATGCCCGTTCCTCCAACTCCAGTTTTAGAACCTCGAATTGTCTCGAAGTCTAAGACTCAAGAACTGGTGATAGGAACATCATCTTCTAGTACTCCAAGTCTAGGTAGAGTCCGAAGCCGTGTTTGTATTCTTATGTTCTTTCTTTTTACGTACAAGTTATCTAACACGGTCTCTCTTTCTATCTTACAGAAATGGCTGGCAAAGAAGAGGGTGCAAAACGTGATTTTATGGGATTGATGCAAAGGGCATCGAAAGGGAAAAGGAAAGAAGGTGCGGGGGAAGGTTCTTCCCCTCTTGTGAAACGGCTACGCGCACCTACTCCTCCGGTGCCTCCTTTGGTGGTTGAAGATATCCCTATCGACAAGGATCCCATTTTTCGTCCTCGATGGACCATCAAGAGAGGTGATTCAGGAATGCCTCATGCAAATGTCTCTGCTCAGCATTTGGCTCACGGGGTGTTGCCAAGTGATAAGTTGATTTTGGAGAATCAACCTCATGAAGCCTTCGCTATGGCGCACGTCCAAGCTGCTTACAACGTAAGGACTTCATTTCTTTTTCCTCTCGCGTCTTGTTATTTAAGCTCTTCGTGCACTTCTGATACATACTCTGTCTTTATCTCTCTCTTATTTTCAGGCTTACTGCTATAGCAGCCAGATGCAGGAAAGGTTTTCCATGGCGATGGATGTGGCTCGTAACGCAGAAACTGACAAGAGAGCTGCCGAAGCCAAAGCTGAGAAACTTGACAAGGAGGTCAAGGCCCTAAAGATGGAGAATGCTGATCTGCTTAACAAGGCCGGGCGTTTTGAAAGAAGATGTGAGAAGCTGAAGCAGGAGAAGGCCGAAATTGGTAATAAAGCCATCCACGCCTTCCTTGATGGTACTGCTGGCGACGAATGGCTCCGGAGACGGACAGAAGATGGGCTCTCCATTTTTCAAGAGGGCTTTCAGAAAGCCAAAGAGCTAACAACAGCCAAATTTCCAAACATCTTCTTGGACGACATTGTGGTGCCCAGTTTCGATTCTCCATCGGGCGAGACTGCTGCACCTGTTGAAGTTGGAGATGTTGTTTCTCCTGGGGAGAAAAGTGTCCGATCCGGGAATGCTCCTCCGTCTTAGGACATTTTTTGTTTTCATCTCATCAGCTTTGTAATTCATGTCTATGTTTTGGCCTACGAAGCCTTTGCACTTGAAACGTTTTCCCTGTCACATAAAGGGGTTTTACTTTTGCATACTCGCGTTGTGAATGTATCGTCCTTTGTTTTGATTTTGTTTTTGTCTAAAACCTTTACTGGACCGTGTTCGGTAAAGACTTGGGTCTTAACTTGTCCATTTGGGGTGATGTACTCCACGTTAAACTCTCTAGAAAAAGGACATAGAGCTGTGCATGCAAATGGTTGCATTTGCCAAATGTTTGACTGTCCCTTTGAGGGATGGTCACCACTCCTGTGGAGGGTGTTAGTTTTGTACAAGTGTGTTCTTTAACTTGAGCTAACCACATCATGCTTGTGTTTTACTTTGACGCGAACCCTTATCGTCGGCTAAGGGCTGGCAAAGAAGCCTCGCACTCACGCTCGGCCAAGTTTCGAATTAACAAAACAGGGTAGGACGACGAACTCCCACTTGGTTTTGCCGTTTCTCGGGCTAGAACTAAAGCTAGACCGTGTTAGGTAAAACTTGTGTCATACCTTATCACTGGGTGATATTTTGCTTGGGCAACATTCGCTGTTTTCCGTAAACGAGCAGTCTGTTCGGGCAGTCTGCTCGGATATTAGATGTCTGTCGTTCTTGAGAACATACATATCATTAGTTAAAGTGGCCAGAAATTGATATGCTAATGTAAGCAACTGGTCTTTCTCACAGGAATGAAGATGTATAAATAGACGAAATGAAATGCTTCAAACTTCAAACTTTTGTTGAATTTCATTATAACTGAAACACTTCTTCTTTACATCCAACTATGCTTTTATGCTACTTCCCCCAAAAATAATAAGAAGAATGTCTTCGCTTTTCCTTAAGAATTTACTGGTAGTATTTCCTCAAGTTATCAGCATTCCATGTTCGCGGGATCGCTTCCCCTGAAAGTGTTTCCAGTGAATAAGCGCCTAGCCTGAGCACTTTTGATATCTTATAAGGTCCCTCCCAATTTGGGGACAGTTTCCCCACAGCGGCCTTTGGGTTTGAAACTTCCAGTTTTCTGAGGACAAGATCACCGACTCTGAACATCCTTACTCGGACCTTTCGATTATAGAATCTCGCAACCCGCTGTTTCGTTGATATCATACGATCTAAAGCTTGAGCTCGCGCATCATCTAATAGGTCTAGGTTTCCTCTGAGATTCTCTTCATTTTCTTTTTCAGAGAAGTGTAACACTCGGACCGTGGGGAGGCCCACTTCTACTGGTAGCAGCGCCTCTGTACCAAAAGATAAAAGGAATGGTGTTTCACCTGTCACGGAATGAGGTGTTGTGCGGTATGCCCAAAGTACTTTAGGAAGCTCATCAACCCATGCCCCCTTTGCATCATCTAACTTTCTTTTCAACCCTTGAAGAATTGAACGATTCATGTTCTCTGTCTGCCCATTGGATTGGGGGTGAGCAACCGATGTAAAACGGAGATCAATAGAGAGACCTTCACAAAATCTTCGAAAGTTGGAATTGTCAAATTGCTTTCCGTTATCTGTGATTAGGATCTTCGGCACCCCAAAGCGGCAAACAACGTTCTTCCAGAAGAACTCTTCGCATTTCGATGCTGTTATAGTGGCCAATGATTCGGCCTCAGCCCATTTCGTGAAGTAGTCGATGGCGACTATCACAAAACGCCTTTGTCCAGTGGCCACCGGGAATGGGCCCAAAATATCCATTCCCCACATCGCAAACGGAATTGGGGAAGTCAAGATGCTAAGTGGTGCTGCCGGCGTGTGCG
Organism: Escallonia rubra; assembly: GCA_033065855.1. Lineage (NCBI taxonomy): Eukaryota > Viridiplantae > Streptophyta > Magnoliopsida > Escalloniales > Escalloniaceae > Escallonia > Escallonia rubra. The sequence continues at coordinate 4,474 of JAVXUO010001007.1, read as the reverse complement.
TCAGCGGAGCAAATTTTTGACAACGATCACACTTTTTTGTAAATTTGATCGCTTCTTTCTGCATACCTGGCCAATAATAACCTTGCCGCAAGATTTTGTGGGCCAGGTTTCTTCCCCCAAGTGTTGTCCGCAAATCCCTTCGTGGACTTCCTGTAACGCATAATCTGCTTCTCTAGGGCATAAGCACTTTAGGTATGGCAGACTGAAAGACTTTTATACAGTACCCCGTCTACCAGGGCAAACCGAACAGCTTTAGCACGTAAATTGCGAGCTCTGCTTCTTTCTGACGGTAATATTCCTGAGACAAGGTACTGAATAATTGGGTCCATCCAGCAAGGTTCCTCTTCTATCACATTGACCTCCTTTGAGATCTGGATACTTCTTTCTTGGAGGAACTCAATGTATACCGCTCTATTTAATTCCGCAATGTCTTCGGAGGTCAGTCTTGACAGCGAGTCTGCTTGGGCATTTTGGTCTCGTGGTATGTGGCGGATGGCGAAATTTTTGAACAAAGCGGCTTCCGTTTTCACAGCTTGGAGGTACTGGGCCATTCTCTCATCTTTTGCCCCATATTCTCCCGAGATATGGTTCACAATTAATTGAGAATCACTGTGGACGGAAAGAGAATCAACTTTGAGAGAGTGTGCCAACCTTATTCCCGCTAGGAGTGCCTCGTATTCAGCTTCATTGTTTGATGCCTGGAAATTGAAGCGAAGGGCGTACTCGATCACAAACTTTTCGGGGCTGATTAATATAAGCCCGGCTCCGCTACTTCCCACCTTGGAAGAGCCATCAACATAAAGGAGCCAAGGATCCGAAACTTCTGAAAGGACCAGATTCGGGGGGTTCACTGGTATTGTGCATTCGACAACAAAATCTGATAAGGCTTGAGCCTTAATTGCTGTACGGGGTTGATACCGAATATCGAACTCGCCTAGTTCCACGGACCAGTTTACTAGTCTCCCCGACGCATCAGGATTTTGTAGAACTTTGCTCAATGGCTGGTCAGTCAACACGATGATGGTGTGTGACTGAAAATATGGTCTCAATTTCCTCGCCGATATGATAAGAGCTAGGGCAACCTTATCTATTCGGGGGTACCTGGTTTCTACGTCTTGTAGGACCTTGCTTACGTAGTAAACAGGTCTTTGCTTGCCATCTTCCTCTCGGATTAAGACCGTGCTTACCGCTACCTCACTAACCGACAGGTATAAGAATAAGTTTTCCCCAGTAACCGGTTTGGTAAGGAGCGGCGGGGACGACAAGTATTGCTTCAATTCTTCAAACGATCTCTGGCATTCTTCAGTCCACTCGAAGTCCCTTGCCTTCCTGATAGCTTTGAAAAAGGGGAGGCATTTTTCGGCGGACTTGGACATGAACCTTCCCAAAGCCGCCACTCTTCCTGTAAGCTCCTGGACCTGCTTAATTGTCTTAGGCGACTTCATGGCATGAATAGCGCCTATCTTCTCTGGGTTTGCTTCTATACCCCGTTGCGATACCATGAATCCTAAGAATTTCCCTGACGCTACACCAAACGCACACTTGAGCGGGTTTAGTTTCATGTTATAGGCCCTTAGGATGTTGAAGGTTTCCTTGAGGTCCTCCACATGAGCTTCGGCTTCCTCACTCTTGACTAGCATGTCATCCACGTACACCTCCATATTTCTCCCAATTAAATCATGGAAGATCATGTTAACAAGGCGCTGATAAGTTGCCCCCGCATTCTTGAGTCCGAAAGGCATGACTTTGTAACAGTACAGCCCACGTTCTGTAATGAAGGAAGTTTTGGGGATGTCATCTACACACATCTTTATCTGATTGTATCCTGAGTATGCATCCATAAAACTCAACAATTTATGACCCGAGGTAGCATCAATCAAAATATCAATACGTGGTAACGGGTAACTGTCCTTTGGGCAGGCCTTGTTGAGGTCCGTGAAATCAATGCATATTCGCCACCGGTCGCTCGACTTGGGTACCATCACGACGTTGGCGATCCAATCTGGGTATGATATCTCTTCAATGAATCCGGCTGCCAACAATTTTTCAACTTCCTCCTCGATTTTAACTTGTCTCTCGGGAGCGAATGTCCTCTTCTTTTGCTTGACTGGCTTCTTACCAGGGTCAACGTTCAATTTGTGGGTGATCACCTCAGGATCAATCCCAGGCATATCGGATGCCGTCCACGCAAAGATATCTGCATAGCTCCTTAACAAATCCACAAGCTTGAGCTTGAGGCTGTCTGATAGACCGGTTCCTATTCTCACTGTCTTTTCTTGAATTCCCGGATATAGCTCAATATGAGTGAGGTCTTCAGCGGGCTTACCTCTTTCGATTTTTGTCTCATCCCTCAGATCTTCTATCATGAGGGTTTCATTGGCTCTATTTCGGCATGATGCCATGTAGCACTGCCGAGCCACCACTTGATCGCCCTTGACTTCCCCGACTCCATTCTCCGTGGGGAATTTCATCTTCATGTGGTACGTAGACACCACAGCTTTTAATTGGTTTAATGCTGTTCGGCCCAAAATTGCATTATAGGCCGAAGGGATGCGTACTACTACGAAATCCAGCATCAACTTTGCTTGGGTTGGAGGGTCTCCCACAATGACGGGCAATGCAATAATTCCCTCGCAAGCAACCGGATGGTTAGAGAAGCCGTAGAGGGGCGCTTCAACCCTCCGTAATCGGTCAGCTGGTATATTCATCTTTTGGAAAGCTTCGTAGAAAAGTATTTCCGCCGAGCTCCCATTGTCAACGAGAATCCTTTTCATGTCGAAGTTTCCCACTCGGAGTGTGATAACTAGAGGGTCATCATGGGGTATTCTAGTATTACCCACGTCGTTATCGGAGAAGGATATTGTGGGGGCTGGTTCAATCTTCTGCTTTTTGGTCGATGGTCCCATAGTTGTGAAGATTTCCCTTGCGTAGGCTTTTCTTCCTTGTCCAGAAGAGCCTCCTGCGGCTATTCCCCCCGAGATGGTATTTATGACTCCCGCATTCTCTTTCCCATCTACTTTTCCCTAAGGGAGTGACTTCCCTCTTTTCATTCCTTCTATTGACATATCCACGCAAATGTCCGCGTTTGATAAGGGCTTCAATTGCACGCTTGAGCGATTCACAATTGTCGGTGGTGTGACCATGATCATTGTGGTAACGGCACCACAAGTTTCTATCTCTCTTGCTGGGCGGCGACCTCATCTTCTCTGGCCTTTCCAGAATCTCCTTATCTTTTATTTCATGCAGGATCTGAGATGGCCTTGCAGTTAATGATGTCAAATTCTTCATGTCTAACATTTCTTTGGGACGCCTTTCATCCTTTCTTGATCGCTTAGAACCCTGCCCAACTCTTGGACTAACTTCGCGAGTTCTCTTGTCTTGATCATGTCCATTGTCTCCTCGCTGTCCATTGTCTCCTCGCTGTCCATTGTGGGTCTCCAAATATTCTTCAGCCTGGATATACTTATTGGCTTTATCCAGCAAGGCGCTCATGTTGCCTGGAGGACTCTTATTTACTGCGAACGCGAATTTGGACGTAGGGCGAAGCCCTCGCATAAAAGCCGTGTACTTTACTGATTCATCCAGGTTATCTATTTCCAAAGTTGCCGCATTGAAACGTCCCAAATATCGCGACAAGGACTCATTTCTTTCTTGGACCACATTGAGAAGACTGGCCGAATTCTTTCTCCGAGTTCGGCTGCTTACAAAATGTTTTTGGAACAAGTCTGATAACTGGTTGAAGGAATGGATGGACCTGGGTCGTAGGGACTTGAACCATGCATGTGCTGCTTTCCTCAAAGTAGTTGGGAATGCTCGGCACATGACAGCATCTGAGGCCTGGAGGAGTAACATATTCGTTTGAAATTGATAGACATGCTCTCCCGGATCTCCGCTTCCATCATATAGGTCGCACTGTGGCATCCGAAAATTTGGAGGAAGCTTCGCCTTCTCTATACTTTTGGATAGGGGGTATCCAGAATCTTCCCTTGGGGGAGCAGAATCCTCTGGGGAGGATTTGGAGATGGCTTTGTGACAAGGTCGCCCTTGTGGGCGTGCTTTCCATGTGGGTGTATGGATCTGTCCTTGAGGACAGTGCCTTTGGACTGCGCATCTTCGACCTAGATTTTCACTGCCTACTACAGGAGGCGAGTTTGTGCTGTCCTCAAGTGACTCCTCACGTCGAAAACGTGAACCACTTCTGGTAACATGTTTCTCACTTTCTTGCCCTGGCTGATAGTCAGGATCCGTCTCTGATCTATTCTTTCTCCCATAACTGGACCTTGAGGTCAGTCTGAGACGGAGGTCGCTCGGATCGAGATGTGTATGATTAGCAGAAGTTGTGGGGACCACCCTTTCGAGCTGCTTCTGTAGAGTGGTTACCACGTCCTTAAGTTCATGAATTTCTCTGGTCAGCTCAGCATTTGGAGTGTCAAACAGCCTCCGGGTTAGGCGATGACGCAGGTCTCCTCTTTTT